>JAXQQM020078258.1:0-144072 GCA_034641835.2 Pinus albicaulis
AGAAAGAAAAAAACGCTGTTTTATATATTAAGATATGTAAAACAGTACATATTACATGATGATACAGTGCATAGCGGCACTGTACAGATAGCGCAAATTATAGAGCATAGATAATGCAATCAGTTACAAAATATAATGCCCCATATATACCGGCAGAAAGAAACGGACGAAGGCCAAAAGATTATGATGTGTCCACAAATTATCAAAAAGTTTGGCACCATAATAATGCCACTACTAAATACTAGGAACCAGAGTAAACCTGTGGAAAAACCAGCTCATATACCCCATCCGAAGGATACATCCAGGGAGAGGAGTACGTGAGGGAAACAGCCTCGCTTGCATATTATGATCATCCAAAAATAGGCACGCTTGCATCTGAAAAGAAAACAAATATAAAATCTGGCCCGCCTGCAAGGGGAGGGTATCCAAGTCAAGATGGCCCACAAAATTTGCCATAGCAGCAAACAGACCTCTTATATAGAAGGGGGAAAGTATGTCATTTGGAGGCCCCAGGCGGGTCGCCAGCACCAAGCCCCCTAAGATCTGCAGCAGAATAAATTGGAACCTCCCTGAGGTCAAGAAGTTCATCCCGGAAAATGGATTTTGTTTTTTGCCTCCCTCTGAAGTGTCTGGATGCAGATTTTGATTTTTTCCTCACCGTAATATTGCACCCCGAAGCTGGCGAGATGATAATATCAGGGTCCCTAGGGATGTTATCAAAAATAGTGAGGGCAGCCAAATCAAGGTTTGGGTTATTCAAAAGGGATTCAATATCACTTCCAACAGAATTTATGGGGGAGTTTGAAAGGTCCACATTCTCGAAATTATGTGGAGAGGGAGGAGAGGGGGGAGGCATGGACGGGGGGGCAGGCATGGAGGGGGAGGAATATAATGGATCAGGTGTGGGGCAGGTTTGATGGTTTTCAACAAGATCAGTCGTGACATTAAGTGAGTCCGATAAGTCCACATTCTCGATATAATGTGGTGAGGGGGAAGGGGATGCGTTTTCAAGGGGCGGCATGGATGGAGAGGTGTATAATGGTGCAGAGCTGGAGCGGGTTTGATGGTGGACAGCAGAAACAGTAGGGCCATAAGGCATTTTATCCTCCATTATGATAGTGGATCCAAGGTTTACTTCGGCTTCTAAATGAATGGGCGAATCGGTATTCACCGGGGAAGTAAAATTTTTTATGTCTTTAGCATCAAATGGCGCCGATCGAAGTTCGGATTCATCAGGCGGGGTAAAATCCTTGTGTGGTGGAGATAATTCCTCACAATGTGCACTATCTTTAGCAGATGAATGAAAACTAGAAGCCAGAAAGGGAGGAATACCTGATAGGTAGACATTTCGTTGTACATTTGGAGTCAGCTCCCTATGAACAGCAGCAGACCTTTGATTGCCCCGACGGGGCCCCCAATGCCGCTGGGGGCAGTTGCCCTTCAGATGGCCAGTGTTGTGACAAACCAAGCATCGGAAAGGAATGCCCCAATAATCCACCCTTTGCCTGTGACTTCTCGGACCCCAAACGAGATCAACATCCCCGGGCAGGCCCCTAGAGAAGACCAACTCGACTAATAACCAGGCAATGCGTTTGTCGCTGGCATCAAGCATGCTAGAGTCGATGTATTTCGTGCATCCTATGGAATTTCCAATGGCTCTTATTGCCTTATCCGTCCAGAACTCCAGCGGAAGGCCCATAAGCTTTACCCACACCGTCCTATTCTTTGGGGCCTCCATAATTGGATTAAAGCCAAGGTACCATGGCAGAAGCTGCAGGAAACTCTTTCCACGTACCCATGGCTTGTCAACAATCAAGGCCACATCTTTTTCGTTCTTAAGGTGAATGCTGTACCAATTATTTAGGAGCAAGCTGACTTTCGGAGCATATCCCACCATGGGGCTCCATACTTTCTCCGCCCATTCTATCATATCAATCTCCTGTCCATTGGCATACATCCAGCGCCCGATTAGTGTACATTTCTGCAAACTAATGACCCGCCCACATAGTTCCTCATGATCCATCATCACTTCTTTGACATCCGTAGCAGGCTTGTAGTGGGCAAGACGATTTTTCCCCTGTCTGCGCCTGCCTCTGCGGGACGAACCAGTGTTGGGCCCATGCAAATACCCCCCACCTGAATTAACCTGCTGATTCTCATGGAAATCAGGGGGCGCAAAGATGGACTGAGCGATAATTGATGCGTCCAGCTCGAATTCCTTTTGCTGAGATTGATCCGCGTCCCTCGTAGCAGCATTCTTTTTGTAAACACGAACCACCGACTTGTTAATATGAGCATCAACATTAAAATTCTCTGATAGCTTTAATACATCCGAGGGAGTGGATGCATTAACATCCCCGAGGCCGGATAAATTCACCGAATTTCGGATATTCGCCCCAGCCATATCTGTATGACAAGCCCCAAGTACAAGCTTCTGACGAGACAGATGCCGACACTTAGACACATTCAGAAGAAATTGAATATAAATACGACTTCTTCAGAAATGTGAAAGAGGCCTCCCGATATGTGAGACAGCCAAATCCAGAGAAAATCAGGGAATGACGTCGAAACGGTCAGGGATTTTCGGTCCGCTATCGTTCCGCTATCGTTGAATTCATTATGATTTTTGGTCCGCTATCGTTTGATGACAGGAGGCCGAAACGGTCACCCTGTAATTAAGACGCTGGCGCAACACCATCAGAAGCCTTTGTAGTGCCGGACATATACAGGATGCCCGCACAGATTGGAATTATGAGAACAAAATAATTAAACCACCTATAAAACACAGAAAATCTCGATACCGATACCTTGTCAGGAAAAGCTATGTGAGATGACAGAAAGTAGATGCATACAGAGAGCCGCCACAGCTAAGAGAGCCGATGTTTGTCTAGAAGTGGAATAAATGCTCGAAAGGAATAAGCAATCCCAAAGTGGAATATGATATTCAATCAAGGACATTCAATCCAATCCATCCAGTGACAGGATACACCAAAATTAATGCATGTATCCTTACACCTGCCAGACCAATAAATAATGCCTTGGTAGAGTGCGCCTAGAAAATATCTTCCCAACGTCATCAGTGATGATCCATCGTCATCAGTGATGATCCATCCGAAATTTGAATTTAGCCAGAAAATACTGCAAATTCAAATGCAGTCAACCGGAAAACCGTCGGAAAAACCAGACCAAACGATATTGCACCTCTCAAATTTGACAACAGCAGCCACAATAACATCCGGGAATAGACCATCACCTATCACGAAAACGAATACCAAGATTCTTGCATGGTCGGGAAATACTGATGGAATCAAAACAACTTCTCCAAATGATAAACCACCAATCCGACCAGGATGATTTAGAATCGAAGGACTCCGAAGATGATACCAGAGAAGATGAATGAAGATATTTACTATGTTCCACCTTGTAATTCATAAAACCGGACTCAGCAATAGTCACCCGGAACAACGACGAAACATCAAAAACTGCAACACTTCAGCATTAGCCACCATAAGCAACAAGATTTGGACATTGGGTTCCAGCAAATCTGCAGTTGCCACCAAATCAACAAAAGATGTCCCCGTTGGGTACCAGCTAGCATCAAAGACTGCAGATCGTCAGCAATTGCCACCAGAAGCAGACATTATTGTCCATATTGGGTACCAGCTATGCCGTTGGGTAACCACTCCTTCATTCTAAAGGCGAACCCTCTGCATCCTTCAAACCAGAGCAAAACCAGTCCTTTGGCTTCCTAAGGTTCCATAAGTTGCCACTCTCCTACTCATGACTTGCCATAACTTCCGCTCCGCCCCCAAATCTAGATTATTCAAACACTTCTACCTGCGAACCCTCTGCATCCTCCAAACCAGACCAAAACCAGGGAGCCCGTTTCTCATAATCCGTTTCTCACCTTTATTTCGCTACTCTAGTAATCGAAATCATTGGACTTCATCTTCACCTCAACACCCGGAACGCCGGCCTGGCGCGCCACCCGAACAATCGAGTATTAGTTAGCCGATCTGGTTTTAATTCCATCCCCTTCGCTCTCAATTCCATCCATTCGATCACCACAGATCTACCTTCCTACCTCAGTGTCTGCGAGATGCGCATCTCGTATACCTCATAGTGTTTGGAGGATGTTTACTGATGTAGAGCTTACAAACACCCTTTCATTGAAAGACTATTAATAATTACATAAATTATTATGTTATCGATTCTAAAGGTGATTGCACAGCTATGAGGCTTGAGCCCATTCTGCTCCCAATGGAAAAGGTGTTGGCTCAGCGTGCCCTGAGGCATGAATTCATATACGAGCAACCTTTCATTGTTCTCAGTGCAATACCCAAGGAGTGCAACAAGATTTCGATGGCGGACCTTGTCCAGCATGCTGATCTCTGCTTGAAACTCTTGCAGTCCTTTGCTACTCACAAGCTCAGGATCCATTCTCTTCACTGCAACCGTTGAACCATCCTCCAGCTTACCTTCATAAACAGATCCAAACCCTCCTTTGCCCAACAGATTTTCAGGGCTAAAATTATTTGTGGCCTTTTGAAGAACCCACAAAGGATAAACGACGTTTCCATGAGACCCAACCAAGTTGCTACCAGCTTCACCACTCCCTGCCCCATTGATTGTATCCCGCAGAGGTGCCGGAGGATGTAACAGCAGCTTTGAGAACTTGGGCTTCATCCTCCTCAAGTAAAAGAGAATCGCAGCCACTGCAAAGATAAAAAAAACAGCACAACCAACAACAATCCCAACGATCATACCTGATGCGTTCTTTTTTTTGGAAGTCCCTGCACTGTCAGCAGACCCAGATGGAGATCCAGATCCACTATTGCTGCCATTACCAGACGGGGCAGAACCAGGAGGGAGAATGGTATTGATAAACTGATTCCCCTGAGTATTAACCCCTACTTGCGTATCAAAGACTGGAACTGGTCCGCTCAAATTATTGTTACTCACATCCAATTGCTTCAGGTTACTCACATCCAATATCGAAAATCATAGCTCGCATCCATGAAGTCCGGCCAATTCGACCGCACCATTAAAGCCACAAAGTCTCGCATGTTAGCTATGCATCCACGAAGTCAATTTTTGGACTCATCACTCAACTCCTCGTCAAGGCAGGACTAGCTGTCATGCCCATTCTTGATTCTTCTTTTCTATCGAGAAGCACAAAGTGCAATATGTCGTTTGACCGATAAATACAATGATTAAGCAATATGAATATTCTCATATGACATGGATAGTAAAGGATAGCAAACAATTGTGTATATTCATGGTCCTTATGTTTTATATAAACAATAGTGTATGCATGGTCGTTATTAGTGTATATATATATATATATATATAGAGAGAGAGAGAGAGAGAGAGAGAGAGAGAGAGAGAGAGGTTGTAGAATGCATCATTTATAGATATAGATATATTTTTTATTATATTATTAATTGATTAAATTATTATTAATTTATTTTTTAGGTACGTGATATAGGGATTTGAGTAGTTGTAATTTAGGAATATTTAAGTTGTCAAATCCTCTCTAGATCTACAAGGTCTAAGTAACACCACTTCTTAGAATAATAGAGTAATTATTTAAATATAAATTTATAATTTCAAAATTATTATTAAACTTACATTCAAATATTACTTAATTAATATTTGAATTCATCTATTAATAGTTAAAACAGAAATGATTTTTATTTATCTATTTAGATAATAAAATATCTATATATAACTTCTAAATACTCAAATTTGTAAAAAGATTTAATTGAAATTACCATTTTAATTTATTGTAAAAAAAAATCGGAAATAGATTATAGAAAACGTAGCTCTCAATACACTTGCTAGATAAATGGATGGAACTTAATTATTATATTCTAAAGTGCATATTGCGTTCCTAAATTTTGCATAATTTTCATTGTAATCTTATGTAATGCTTCTAGTAATTATTAGAAATTTTGACCTATTTAAAACAAACAAACAAAAATTTCATGACAATTAGTTTAATAACTTATATTTTCTTGTAACATAAGTGTGTGTTTTATACACTAATGAATGATTGTCAATTTTATAATTTTTTTTATAATAATTTTAAAATATTAGATTAAAAAATATAAATTATTTTCTACATTATCAATAATTTTTTTGACAAAATTTTAAATTCACTTTACATTATTAATATTAATATATATTTTATAAATAAGATTTTATTTTAGATTATTATAATTAAGTATTAATGAGATACTAAATTTGGTAAGGAATGAAGCTTAGTTTCCATTTACTTATATTCAAATTCCATGAGGGATGATCATGGGGTATAGGTATATAAAAAAAAAAAAAAAAAAAATATTAATAATGAAATAATAGCAATATTTAAGTGATAGGGAAGGTATTTGGGAAGGTTTTTTCTTTAGTTGGGAGGACCCTAGTTTGGAAGGTGGGTAGAGGGACTTTTAATGAGATTGGGAATCACTTGGGTTGAAAGTCGAAGATACCACCTACTGTTATCACAAATAATTTGATCACTAAATTTTTTTTCAATAGCTTGGTCTTTTTCTCATTTTAGGTTTTACGCTAAAAGGGGCTTGGATATATGCGTTTAAGTATAGAGAGAAAGAAAAGAACCTCAATAGTGGTGGGACTACTTTTAGAAGTTGAAAAGTGGGTAAGGGAGAAAATGGTCATTTTATCATGGATTATGACTATTCAAAATAAGTGTGGTTGTAAGTGGCGGTTTGAAAATAATTGAAAAATGTCGGGTTAAAGGATTCTATTGATATAGGTTAGAGGAGTTGCGATGAGAATCCATAAAAAATGATTTTAAGGCTCTTCCATTAATAGTGGCTTATAGGATATGGTTTCCTAATAACCTTTCAATTCTTGAAGAAAAAATCATTTCACCAATAAAATTTGTGGCCAATGGGCTCAACATATTGAGTTATTTTCCATAGGACAAGGAAGAAAAATGAGTGAGGATAGTGGATATAGAAAAAAATTATAAGAGCTTTTCCTAATCTTCTTTTATGGGGTGTCATAAGTGAATCATGTTTTATGTTGAGGGAGGAAGGAGGCAGGGAGGGATTCTGTTCTTTATAGATAATCACTCCATTAAGTTTAGGGTGGGAATGGGGAAGGTGACAAGAGTGGGAATTCCAAGGGAGCGATTTATATTCGTAGAGGAATTATAGAAATATAATATGCCTAGAGTCTTAGAAGGAAAACTAATAATGACCAAAGACCATGTTATACGTCAATGAATCTCCCTTGCCTTCAATCTCTCTCTCCAAAATTTGCTAGTAATTCGAGACTAAAAGCTTATTATTAGGCACTTGCATGTGGGTTTATATCCTACAGAGCCCAAATTGGCTTCAATATTAAAGGAAATTTGATGAAGCCTTTGATCGATTTTAGAGGTCAAATGGTTTCATGTCCTAAAGTACAACAATGCAATTTGGGACTCACTGGCTAAGAGTACCGCTTGTGAGGATCCAAGAAACTTAATTGTTAATGGGCATTGTTTCTTTTCTCAATCCCGTGAATTAGCATCTTGTCTATTCCATCACTCATCATTCAATGCAACTATAGTCATGTTTGAGCATAATGTTGTGATGAGTGAGCATCGGGCACTTAATTTTTTCCATCATTACTTCTGATGGAACATCGCATCTCCACATTTTGATGATCAATTATATGTCCATCATTGTTCAATTAAATATATATATATTAGGTTATGTTTGGAAATTGAGGGTGTGCCGCTTTCCTGAGAGGGCTGTGTGGCTAGGATTTGAAGCTATTAGTAAGAAAATTGTTTACACGGGGGATTATTGCTACAGGTTAATTCCATAAGTAGAAAATCAATGGAAAAGAAAGCTAACCTTTCTAAAAATCTGGTGACTTTCATATTAACATTTTATAACTTTTGGTTATCAATCAACAATTATCAACTCAAGTAAGAATAGTCACGAGAATTATCATCTAGCATAGACAACAAATGTAGTGCATGGAAGATGAGCTTGATAGTTTGCACAACCAACTTAAGGATCCATGATGTGGGTGGGCATGAGGTATTTAATCCTCCCCCACATTTACTCATGGTTATTCCCAACTTGAATGTCACACCTTCCCATTGTATCATGAACACTGAGATGATAAATCTTGTGCCTCCCATTCCATAAGCTAGGATGCAAATTTAAATCTATTTTATGTTCGGCTTATTATGTGGACTATATACATTCATTCATATATAATGTATTAGATGTAATATGCATGGCCTTTTACAGTTGGGTTTCTTACTCTTGATTCAAGAGGAAGTTGTGAGTTTATTCCTTTTCTTTTCTACTTCTTACTAATGTAGCAATTATGTTCCCATGTGTAGAATTTCATATAATAAAAAATCTCGAGATGTTATTAAAAAAATGTTGAGGAAAGAATCACGTAATTTTGTAGAATTGATGGTACTAAATAAGCAGTTTTGTTGGAAAATGAGAAATAAATTAAGAATTTATAGGCATTTAATGATTCCCAAGTTATCATCATATGGGTAAAAGATAAAGAAAGATATGACCATGTGTTTTGAATTTCTTCTTGGAAAAGGTAAAAAGTTTAAGTGTGGTTTTCAAACATTTTGTTCTTCATCATGTGTTTAGGGAGAGAAATATGAAAGTTGATGATTTATCCAACACTAAAATTTCTATATATTGTGGTACCTAGTTAATCATAAAAATAGAAAAAGAAACATTTCCTAATATTTCACCTTTTTATGAAATAATGATAAAAGAAACTCCTATTTCAAGTATTTATTTTCTTTTATCTTAAAATCTTATGCTTTAACAATTTTAATCATACTATTTATTCTATTTCTATATATTAAAGTCATATCCTTAATAGGAAAGACATAACCAATTTATCAGTGGATAACTGATTTTTTTTTCCCTAAAAGAGTAGTTTCATATCAAAAAATATATTTTCAATTCTAGAATATTTTGAAATAATTGTTGGTAGAAAATGCTTAAAAAGACACGTGGAAAAATGTAATTACATTGTAAAGCGACACGTTCAGATATGTGAAACGGCCATGGAAGTGAGCTTGTTATTCCGTTCTATCTTGACAGGTCATGTTGTGTGTCGTTTGTGCTAATGGTTTCATGTCTACGCACATTCCAAAATCACTGCTTGATAATTGCAAATCTTTTACATGATTTGTGAAAAATGAGGCAATAGGTCGTAACATATAAATAGTTTTGCATTGTAAACTTGTGTAGTTCCTATGTGTTTGTAGGAAAATGGGACTGGAAACGAGAAGTTTGTGTTCAGAGAATACGGTAGTTGGCCCACTTCCAGTCCAAGCCAATACTGTGGTATCACTATGATTTTGAAAACATTTTCAGAACTTTTGGGCTCAGCGTTGTTGAAGGGTAAAATTTTTATATTTATTTACTTATGTTTTAAATTTATTTTATCAAATAATGAAATTATTAAAATTTTGAAAATATTTATATTATAATAATAAATTGTAAAAAAATTAAGCTTTTATAAATTAAATTAAAAAATATTAAAAAACCTCATTACTATTCAATAAATAATAGTTTTTTCCTTGATTATTTTTAAATACACTGTCATATTATTATTATTGTTGATGAATGTTTTTAGATATTGTCATCAATATCATTTATACAAGATGTTAAGGGTGGAGAGATTGTAAAATTTATTATTAATTTAATTATTTATTAACAAAATAGATAATTATGTAAAAAAATTATACGTAAAAGATTTTGGAATTCTAGCTAGAGTTTTTAATTTTGTGCATGTAAATAATCAAACTTCACATAAATCTAGTAATATTAATTCAGACAAGAATTTATTCTTGATTGCCAAGTTATTCTACTACTGGTGAGGAAAACATTGACTACTGAAAATGGATCATTTCCAAATGGGGTAAAGAAATTGGGATCTTGCCTTGTCTAGACAACAAAACACCTCATATTTTTGAGATAATTTCCAACAAGGTAGGGGACAAAATTCAATATATGAAATATCATGCACTAATCTACAAATTGGTAGGGATTTGGCCCTAAAAAAGAACTCTAAATTAGTTGGATCCACAAATACTACCTTTGAAACGTGATATAGAGATGAAGTGAGGTTCTAAGGGGATTTTTACAAGTACTTTTAATTATGTGGAAGACATAGATAAAATTTCTCAAGGTGGACCATATTTCCTAAACTTACCTAGTGTCTAAATGAAACCCTTGGTAGGACGATTCAATCCTGATAAAGAATATTTTTAGTCTGCACTTATCTAGATAATTCTCTTCCTCATTAATTTTGAGAATAAGATATTTTGGAGGGCATAGGAAATTTTGTAGGGTCTTTATTATGCTTCTAGAAGCCATAAGGTAGGGCGAACACACCTCATACGCTTATATTTGTGTATACATCGACCTAAGGAAGCCACTCTTAGGTAGTATTCAAATCAAATATCATGATAACATATGGGAACAACCCATAGATTATGAACAAATTCCATTTTTCTATAGGAAATTCCATGACTGTGATAATATCTTTGGAGAAAATTTGTCTAATTTGGCCCAACGACCTATGCAAGTAACATAAAAAATGGATAAAAAAGAGTTTTCTAGAATAACAAATAGTAGGTGAAATATTTCCAGAAAAGGGACATGAGACTTATTATCTAGGGGAAATAGAGAAGTTATTAGATATATTGTCCTTGAAAAATTGGAGGAAGACTAACGGTGAAAAAGACCAAGAAAAAACAAAAACCCATCTCCAGAAAAATGAAAAAATTGGTTATTCTAAAAGAAATTTGGAAAAAATGGAGCATGAAAATCTGATTGAAGATATGGAAATGGTTCATGACAATAAAAACCACTCAAAAGTATAGTATCTCAAGGAAATGGAATTACACACGCTAGCACTAGAACGGTAGAATAAATATCTAGTAGTGATTCCTAAAGAGCAAGTTCAAATCATTACAAAATTCTATATAAAGTCTGAGGAAATACTTCACCAGAAAAACCATGGTAATATTTCTCCTCCTCCTCCTTATTCCTCTTCTTTTGGGATCAAAGCTAATATAAACAAGGAGAGAACCAATTGAAAGGGTAGGAAAAGTAATAAATAGCTCATACAAGAAATGAGAGAGTATAATGTTAATTACAAAGACCCAACATCACTCCCCTCAGAGTTATCAATGAAGGTGGTCTATTGGGATATAAGGGGTCTTAATGTAAGACCAAATAAAGACTTATAAAAAATAGAATCATGTAAGAATATCTAGTTATTTTTATGTTTCAAGAAACACATTTTTTTATGGAATCCATGAAAAGAAAACCTCTAGGGAAGTATGGAAAAAGAATCAATAATGTGAAAATGATGCTCAAGGAGCCTTAGAAGACATAACCATTCATTAGAATCCTTCTATATTCTCATGTATTGACTCATTCGCTTCTCTAGGAACTATTACAACTAGATTACATCTAAGATCCTTTGTGAGTATTGGCTTCATTGCTAATTTATATGGACATAGTTATTCTCTAGACAAGACGATTTTTCTTCAAAATATTTTGAATATTTCCAACATCATTGGAAGAAAATAAAGGATTAGTGGAAGATATTTCAAGATCAAAAATCTCTTAAGGATAATAAATGAGGTATAAGAAGATTAGATGAAGATTACTATTTCATCACAAACTTTCTAAATGTGTATAATTTGATAAACATAGAAACAAACAATGTCATATTTACTTGGAACAACAAAAGGACTGATGTTCTTAAATTTCTTCTCTTTTGGTTCGAATCTGATCTCGACTTATGTAGGAATGAAATAAAATACAGAAATATACATAATTCAGAGATGCAACATAAATAAGACTTAATTTCACTAATATCACATAATTGAAATAAACTTATAGACAGAATGGAAATAAACTAGCTAGGGTGCCAGTAGCTTATATCCGAGAAGAGATGTGGTAGCTACATGGCTCTAAACTGTGTTACAATCAGGCTTGAAGGCCTATTTATTATTTAGAAACAATGGAAAACCATAAACATCTAAAAATATAACCCTAGGAGATGAAGCACCAAACTATGGGCCCCGTTTGGTTAAATTGGTACATCAATTTCTGAGGGTCATAGCTTTGGCATATGATCTTTGTTTGATGCACATGATACATCATTAAAAATATTTATCTGGGGATGACAACTACTAATAAATAATATTAACTGAGAGACTGCTATTGGGTTGCAGGTGTTTTACCCAAAAAACTCTGTTTAGGGCTTGAAAATGACTCCAGAAGTTCAGGACCCGAAAAACTACCAAAAGTACTAAATTTTGTTACAATTAAGGAAACTAAAAAGCTAAAACAAATAATGGTGGGGGTCTAAGTGTAATAGGTAGGTGGCCACCAATATCCACCTATATAATTCCTCCCCCCTTACGAAGAAATGGTCTCCATTGTGTTGAGTTCCTCCATGAAATGAGGAAACTTCTGTTGAACTTAATCTTTGGTAAGCCACTTGCCCTGGTGAAGGAGTTGGCATGCTTTGACCACTCGATATAGTTGGATCATCTGTTGGCAAGTGTTCTTGACCTATGTTTCCATGATCCAATCAGTTGTGGCTTGTTCCATGCAGTTTGGGTTTAACTGTGTTGTTGTGAGTTGTTCCGCCATGTCAAATGTGTCCAGTAGAGGTGGAAAGTATTTGGTTTGATTTTGCAAAGGTCTTGGTCTGATTTTGCAAAGAATTGTTTTTGGGTTTAAGGAATTTCCTTGGAGGTACATTCAAAGGACATTTTTGCAAAGGATTGTTTTGTGTTTAAGGAATTTTCTTGGAGGTACATTCAAAGGAAATTTTTGCAAAGGATTGTTTTGAGTTTAAGGAATTTCCTTGGAGGTACATTCAAAGGACATTACATTCAAAGGACATTTGTTGGAGGTATGTGATACATTTTTTGGATGTTTTTTGGGCTTCATTTTTTTTTAAGGTATTTTGTTTTCAGATAATTTGGGCTTAATTTTCATTGCTTTTAGAGGTTTTGGGCTTAATTTTCAAAGGACCCTTTTTAGGCTTCATTTCAAAAGGACTCTTTTTAAGTTTAATATTCAAAGGACATTTTTTGGAGGTGTTTTTTTAAGTGATAATTTTTTAGAGGCTTTTTTGAAGTATTTTTCAAAGTGGCATTTTTTAAGAAGTTGGAATTAATTTTCAATGGACATTTTTTGGAGGTATTTTTTGAAGTGACATTTTTTTAGAGTACGTGTTTTGGGTTGAAGTAAATCTTTCATAATGATTTTTCAAAATGTGTTTTTGTCTAACTTTTTAAATGAAGTTTTTTGCAAGACTTGGAAGGAAATATTTTGAGCTTCATTTCATTTTTATAAGAAATTTTTTTCTCGGATTTTTTAAAGTAAGTGTTTTGGATTGAAGTATGTATTTTTTGCAAATTTTTTAAAATGAATTTTTTTTTTTTAATTAAATATTTTGTGATATTTTTTTAAGTAAGTTTTTGTCTAAATTTTTGAAGGAAATATTTTGAACTTCATACTCTATTATCATGGGAAATCGAAGGAATTGCACGATAAAATATGATCGAAAAAGAGACCCTGACGAACGTAGAGAAGAGACAAGAGAATCTCGCAAAAGAAAGAGAGAAGCACTCTCAAATATTAAAAGGGGAAATCAACCTCAACTAGAAGTTGAAGCATGTATGTAAATGTAAATATTATGAATTTGATATTTAAAATTTTCCTAGTGTAAAATGTGAAGCTTAATTTTTAATTGATGAACTAGTTTGAAAAATATTTTGCAATATAAATAGAGAGATATATTCCTCAAAACATTGCTGATGAGATACAAAATTTTGAAAGAGAAAGTGAAAGAGGTATTTAACCAATGATTAAAGATGGTGGAAATGTTGAAAGAAATTCAAGTGAAGAAATTGAATCACAATATATATATATATATATATATATATATATATATATTGAACACATGCATGTATTATTGAAATTATACATATTTATTAATTTAGTTATTTATTGAATATGTAAACTTATTATGTACTATTCATTCGAATATGTATAGATGAAATCAATGTCGATGATGGGATGTTAGAAAATGTTGACACTCACACATATGGAGATAAAAGAGCTGACCATGTTATACGATATCGTGTTAAACACATTTTTGATACATACTTCATAAAGGAAAATGTGACAGTTCAAGCCCAAATGTTTAAAGGTCTCCTATCATTAAGGAAACCAAAAGAAGGTACGACTTTATTGGGTATTTGAAAATCAACAAAAGATTACAAAAATGAAGGAAAATGTGATACAAAATATAAATAGTGCTATAAATTCAATTAGAAGAACCAGATAGATAAATGTTTCAGTTGTACGTAGAGCAATAAATATGGCAGTGGTTTCATCAAGTACTAAAGAGAATCATTTGGTAAAAACTATGGCACGAGCATTAGGAACCTCATGAATTTTTTTTCACAAACATCAGAAATTTCGGTTGCAAATAGATGTAAATGATAAACTCGCTTGTTGGAGAGCTATTTGTAGGCAACCATACAAATATAGACTTGGAGAAAATGTTAAAAAAATAATATATGAATATTGGAAGAAAAATTCATGTGTTTTTCCAAATGCAAGGGATGTGATGCGAAGAAGAATAGCACGAAATCAATATGAAAAACATGAAAAACATTTCTTGGAAACCACTTAGATAGAGTTGTTCAACAAGTTCAAAGAAGAGAATCGTGAAATTCATGTCTTAATCAGTGTTTTGTTTCAACAAAAACCATGGTATGTAAAACCTATCACCGTATGCGACACTTATTTTTGTCGTTATCAGTTGAATTTGAGTTATATTATGACGCATTCCTTAATTCTGGTAGAACATTTTGCAAAGATTCACCTCTTCCTTCCACTATCCGTGATTACATATCTCAAATTCTATGTGAAAGAGAAAGCAATGAATTATTTTATGAAAATAAATGTGTTGGTAGTAAAATATGTGATGATTGTGGAAATTTGACTAAATTTCAAAACACATATCGTATTGATATAAATGATTAATCTTTTTCCAACATGAAAGTGAAATGGAAGAGATATGAATATATCCATACATCGATTCAATGTTCAAATAGTGTTAAAAGAATTGAATTACAAGAAGAAGAAAAAAATTGTGATAGATTTTTTGAGAAAGTTTGAGGCAGAAATTGATAAATACACCAAGCATTCCCATAGAGCTCGATGGAAAGACTTGCAATTCAAAAAATCCCGTGTAGTTTTTCCACCAGGGACCATTTTGTCAGTAATTGATTTTGCAGAAAACTACACATTTATTCCACAAAAAGAAATTCAGAGTGAATACTATCATTCTGACCAAGTCTCCATGCTCGTCCATATTCTATATAGACATGCTAAACAAAACTTCAATCATATAGAAAACACCAGTGAAAATCGACATGCTATTAAAGAATATAACTTTTATATGAATGACGATTGTATACATGATACATATTTTGTACAACACTGTTTTGGAAAGATTTATGATTCCTTGATAAGTCGTGGAATAAAATTAAATGAACATTTGATATGGTCAGATGGATGCGCAAGTCAATTCAAATCTTCACGATCATTCTTTTGGTTGCGTTGTCTTCATAAGAAAACCTACATTAAACATTGTTGGAATTTCTTTGAGACTGGCCATGGAAAAGGAGAACATGATGGTGCAGGGGCATGCATAAAACGAGAACTTCAAAGATATCAAATGGACACCTTTGCAAACGACTTCTGGACGCTAAATAAGTTGTTCAATGGTGCATCACTGCTCTAAGCCATGAGACTAACAGATCAATGGAAGTGCGAAGGTACATTCAATTCAATTTTTATTGGATATCTAATTTTAAACAGTGTACATTTATTACAATGATTATCTTTGATGGTATTTTGATATCATATTTACATTATTCATCGAATTTTCCATATATAGGTTTTTTTGGCATATTGGGATCAAAGATGTAGATAGATCGATTGGAAACGACGTTGAAACAATAAAAGGGACTCGAAAATTGCATTCAATTAAAAAAATTTGTCCACAAATGTGTTTGCACTGGATAAAATAAAATATTCTTTTTTTTGTCATGTTTGCATAGAAAACACAGAATCCAATGATGTTTGTGAAAACAAAATGTATGTAAAAGATTGGAAACATACAGAGCTAAATACAAAGGGGAAAACGTTCGTTGCAATTTTTGAAGAAATGCAATCAGAGGAGACTACAATATCATCTGATGGTGATCGAGTTTCTGATCTTGTTAGAGAAGGTAACATTTGAATTTCTTTCAAATGATAGATATCTAGAAATTAATTTAAATACATAAGTTTGTTAAGTTTGTTTTATTGTGCAGGAGATGTTTTTGTTGTAATTGCACCTATTGACAATGATGAAAATGTAATATTATTTGATGCGTTACACTGAATGAAAAATGAAATTATTATAAAACTATAATGATCACGGTTTTCCATATGAAAGGTGATTTATTATACTGAAAGTTATTTTTTTAGACAAACTAATCAAAGTGGCGATTTTGTTTACTTTGAAGACTATGAACCTGATGTCATAAGTTGTCAATATAGTTGCTTGTCGTGTGCAGCACACATAAAGTTGAAAGAGGTTCAATCAAAGAAAAAAACGAAAATTAAGAAATGGAAAATGTCAAAATCTGATCATGAATGGATCATTGAAGATGGCATTCCATTGGAATTTTTTTGATTGAGCTGCCCAACAGTTTCTTCTCTTTGGATTCATGTTTTAGAACTTCCAGAACTCAACTAAAAATTGAGCTGCCTTGTTATGTTATCTGTGCAAGTGTTTGCACATGTACATTGTTTTGGTACATGCACACTAGTATCAACTGAAAGTAGCTTTTCTATACATGCATTGATGAAAAATGTTGCATGTATTGAATATATGTGTGTGTGTGTGTTCTAGAATGAAATTCACTGAAAGTAGCTTTTCTATGTGCATTGATGAAAAATGTTACAAGTACTGGATATATATGTTCTAGAAGTATTGGATATATATGTGTGTGTGTGTGTGTGTGTGTGTTATAGAATGCAATTAAAACTAAAAGTAGCTTTTCTATGTGCATTAATGAAAAATGTTGCAAGTACTCCAGATATATGTTCTAGAATGAAATTAACTCAAAGTATTTTTTCTATGTGCATTGATGAAAAATGTTGCACGTGTTGTATATCTACATGTTCTAGGAAATTAACTGAAAGTAGCTAAATTCTATTGGCATTGATGAAATTTTTTGAAGTACTTGATATATATGTTCTAGAATGCAATTAACTATTCAAGTAGCTTTTCTATGTGCATTGATGAAAAAGGTTTCACTTACTGGATATGTATGTTCTAGAACGGAATTAACTGAAGGTAGCTTTTCTATACATGCATTGATGAAAAATGTTGCACGTACTAGATATGTATACATTATAGAATGCATTTTTAAAAATTTAATGATTGTTTGACACATCTAACAAGACCTATAATCTTATGATATATATATATATATATATATATATATATATATATATATATATATATATATATATATATATATATATATATATATATTGTACCTCAATCGTTTTAACATATATATTCAAACATGTGTAAAATCATTTCTACATGTACATATATTCATGTGAATTTTTTTTTGTTTGGAAAACAAAAACTTTAATTTTAAAAACAAAACATAATATCACAATCACATGCTAAATGTAGTTCAACCATCCAAAACTTGAGTTTTAAAAACTTTTTTATTATATCACAACATTATTTCACATGCCATGCCAATTGTAGTTCAACTATCCAGTAAAAACATTTCACATTATATCACATGCCAAATGTAGATCAACCATCCAAAACTTAAGTTTTAACAAAACATTATAGATCACAACATTACTTCACATGCAAAATGTAGTTCAACCATCCAAAACTTAAGTTTTAAAAACAAAACAAATTATAACACAACATTACTTTACATGCCAAATGTAGTTCAAAAGAAAAAAATTAATATAGATCACAACATTACTTCACATGCCAAATGTAGTTCAACCATACAAAACATAAGTTAAAAAAAAAAAAAACAAATTATAACACAACATTACTTCACATGCCAAAAGTAGTTCACATAAAATATGTCCAAAATTTGTAGATCTCACAAAAGTCAAGTATCAAGTTATATATGACTGCATCTAGATAAGACTATATATAGAAAAAGTAAATTTAAGACTAAATCTATTGAAAATATAATGTTGCATGTGTGCATGTGTATCATCCATCAAATACATATGGATGAAGTGTCTTTCCCAACAAAGTCACAATCCTCGAGCTATCCTGCGAAGCATGGGGCACCTACACACAATGTGTACAAACATTAAAATTTGATGTTTTAAAATTGAGTGAGAATATATAGAACTTCATGTAAAAAAAAGTCATGCAATACCTCATGAGGTTCCCTCTCCATTTTTGCTCTTGCACTACAACTTCCCCCACAAGAACATCTCTAATAGTAAACTATACAATATACATGTATAGTCATATATATATATATATATATATATATATATATATATATATATTAAAAAATTTCAAATGAAAATGCATATATATAAACTTATTTTCAATAATAGTAAAAAAAATGTTAGACAACTTGTTCAAATGGTTGAAATGGTGTGGATGTTTGTATCTCCATCGCTAGAGTCTGTGGAGAAAATAAATCCTCTATAGAAACCTAAAATTCAAAAAATTTAAAAGTATAAAATAACTCAAGATCAAGATCTCAATTTATAATAAAAATTTTAAAACTTCAATTTAGAAATTATAGCTTAAAAACATATATTTAAGTGAAAAATTGAATACTTCTACTGGTGGATTTGGCACATATCCTAAGAGAAGCTCCAAAAGAAAATCTCCAAAAACCTAAAATTCACAAAATTTAAAATAATTCAAAATGTATAGATCTCAATTTATAATAAAACTTTTAAACTTCAATTTATAACTTATAACTTAAGAACATATAAACACACACACACACACACACACACACGCAGATATATATATATATATATATATATATATATATATATATATATATATATATATATATATATATATATATATGAAAAATTGAATACTTGTGCTGGTGGATTTGGCACATCTCCTAAGAGTGGTTTAGAAAGAAAATCTCCAAAAACCTAAAATTCAAAAAATTTAAAATTACTCAAGATATAGATGATCTAATTTTTTAATGGAACTTTTTGATGTGGAATATATAACTTAAAAACATAAATTTTAAAAGTGAAAAATTGTCCATACTTGTGATTGTGGATTTGGCACATCTCCTAAGGAAGTAGAAGGTACATCTTCCAAAGAATAATAAGGTACTTCCATTCCAAAAACATCGAATGGAGTCGAAATCTGTTAAAACATTTTATTATATATATGTACATGTACATGTGTGCACAATTATTTATTTTAAAAATATCTCATCATGTTTCGATATATATAATAATAGATAAAAAATAACTGTACATGATCATGTTCATTTGAAAAACACTAACATTTGCCAACATATCTTGACGGTGAGAACCATATTGATTGTATGTGTTGACACTCCTAGACACAGCCTAGAGTTGTGATAGACCAGTGCCTAGGACATCTTAATATATCAAGGAGCATGTAATATAACATGGGGAGTTATCAATAAAAGGCTCTCATGCTATCTCTTGTTAAACAAGGAAATTATTTTTAAATGGGACCAAAACTCTTTAGAAACTTGATACAAGATAAGAGATACTGCAGAGGCAAGATGTAAAGCTCTAATACAAAGCATCAGACAATTCAGAGACAGCTTACTGCAAAGCGGGCCAATTCGGAAATACTTCACAGAGATAAATGGTTTGAAGGTGTTTAGTGTGTAAGAAAGGTGAGAGGATATTAGCTGTCATATAGATGATATCCAGATACACAATATTACCATGAATGGGCTTACCAATCTAAGAATTTATACATAATAACATCGTTTTAAAAATAACATTCCATAGAAGATAATATAGCATAAAGATGGTTGAAATGAAAATGGAACAGTATATCATGCATGAGCCATATTTAAAGTGCTTGACTGACTTAAATATGGGTACCAACTAGGATAAATCCATACCAAACCAGTGAGCCACTCGCATTCCAAAACATGATACAAGAAAGATGGATTGAAACAAGATGAAAAATTTTAATAACACATAAAAGGAGAAGTTACACACTGTAAAATACCAAAGACCAGAATCCTCTTTAACAGATAGAACTCCTCCTCACTGAGACCCAACGGGCTCTGAGCATTCATACAAGAGTTCAACAAAATGTATCCAAAATGCTCTTACTGCACCAATTTTCTGATAAATCTGGAACCCCCAATAATCTGTTCTTAGGGCCATTTATAGAAGAAGAAGAACCCTAATAAAAGAATTAGGTCAAAAACATTTAATTTTCCTTGTTAAGACAAAATTGTGGAAACATTCGCGCCCATACTGCCAAATGACTATGTTGTGTTGTATGTACTCTGCTGCTGGCTTTCTGAAATAAATGCGCTGGGTGAAAATCTCCTGAGGGACACGGTGTAGAAGTGAAATCACATAAACATTCTATCCTTTCCTAAAAGGAAATTCTACAGAAATAAAACCTGGAGGGTATGGTTTCTTGTGCATTGTACCCTCTGTGTGATCCGGGATATCTTTGATCTAGTACCTTTATCTTCTAGAGCATGGATTAGGGCTTAGAATCTTTAATGCTGGACGCTGAAATCCTCGATATTCCACTGATACTCCTTGTCGCGACAGTAATGTCTCCAACTGCAAAAATCAGTGCTTTGAATGGCTCTGGAGGGTTTGACAGATTTTAACCCTGGCTTCTTTAATGAAAGCCGTGTCGTAACATCTTCCCAGATTTTCCTCATAAATTCTTCCTCTGAAAGATGGTCCTTTGATGCGTTCTCGACTTCTGAAACGGAGGCTGTGAATTATGACAACTTTCCGCTGCTGTAACCCTGCAAAATCCGCAAACTCGTTAAAGAAAACCATGCACAGAAAGGTGAACACAGTGGGGATAATGGTGAGATGGCACAGCATGGTGGAGAGGCCGAGAAATGCAGAACGATGATAGGAAATGTAGCGTGACAGTGGGAGGTGGCAATGGAGAATGTTGGCAGAGCATAGCAGATGAAAAACTTTGAATTTGACCTTTTGAATGATATATAAGGAAGGTGAAAGAGAATGCGTTGAATGGCACGTGGAATGGTGACGTGGAGGAGGACCGGGTCAATGGTGTGGCGTGGGTTAAATGAGGGCCATCCGATCTTGGCGGAGATCGACGGTGGAGGGCGCGTAGGAGGGTGACAGATAGTGGGCCAGGGGTCGAATATGCTGTGATTAAATTCCGTGTAGCTTCGAAGTGCGACAACCATTGGATGAAGACCCCCAGATCGGATGGTTGTCATGAATATCGTGCCGTGACTTTGACCGAACAATAATGCGCGATGGAGAGCGGTTTTGGAGCCATATGCAGAGACATGCGGCGAGCGATGTATGGAATCGCTCTGATTTGAGGAATAACGCTTGCCGCTTGAAAGGTGGTGCGATATAAACCACCGGTTTTTGCAATGGGAGCGGGCGTGGGGACCACCGGTACAGGCAGGCTGCAGACCGTTGATTTCACAGTTTGATCGGATGGTATTCGGGTGGGCTATGGGCGTGATGGAGGTGAACAAACGCCACCTGATCTGTACAGACCGGCGGCTCAGAATGCACCCGATATACATTTGATAGGCATCCATCGGACTTGGCTCCTGGTCTCGGAGCTGGGGTCATGTGTGAGAGAAGGGTGCAGGGGCTTGGCTGAAAGGGGCTGAGGCCTAATATATTTTCAAAAGCAGATTTTCAGCCTTGAACAATGTAATTTGGGGATGAAAAATAGCAACGATATGCAGAAAAAGGATTTTATAGGCCAAACAAAAAGGAGGTCCGAAAGGTTTAAGCAGGAATGCTGGTTAGAAATTTAATAGGAGGCCAACATGATCAACAGTATGATTGACGGTGAGACCCATCTTGATTGTTTGAACTAGAGGCTCTGACCATGATACTAACTTTTTCTTCATTCATCAAGCGTGACAATTGCAAATGGTGTTAACATATAATGATACATTTTCTTTTAGATTAATGTATACAAAAAAATGTATGTATATATGTATTTAGTACAAATTGTACATTTTTTAAAATAATTGAACCCTAACCATTAACACATATCGTTCCCATGCCCTCTTTGTCATGGAAAATTAGGTTCTGCCAAGCATTGCGACAATTCTTTACATATGTTTTGAGATCTTCAACACTCATGTTGTCAATCTCTTCATCTGTATAATACACAAAATTAGCACATACATTCTCACATGCTCTTTGTCGATTCAGACAAACATCGACTCCACCCAATCCATTGTGAACATTGTCAATGATGGCATCCCTTACTTCTCAACTAATTTGAGAAATGGCTTCCATCTCTGACTGCAAAGGTTCAACATGAAAAGTTCAACTAACCAATGGTGTCTCAGGGCGAGGAAACTCAACATCATGCCTAGCGCCCCTACGGTCACACAATCAAACTTTCCCAGGACCAAAAAATTCAGAGGGAAGGTAATTGTAATTGGGTTTCCTTTGCAAAAATAATTATGCATAAAATAATTTTGAAAAATAAAGCGAAACCTCATCGTTTGGTGGGATTCTTCCATAGGCCGCAAGATGTCTATCATACAAATAGTGAGCTATATTAGGGTGCTTGAAATATTGCACCTTCAGCATCTTTCTTTGCGGCCCTTCTTTGAAATTATACATAGACTTGGCCATATCTATTGTAACTCTTTGTTTAACAACCTCCCATTTATCGGGACTCAACATTGTTTCCTTTTTTTTTCTCATAACTTCTATAAAGTATTAGTGGTTGGCCCAAGCTTTTGGTACACATCTACTAGTTCCCCTAAAGAGTGTGTAACAATTTCCAAGCTTTGTCGACTTTCAGCAGGTAGAGTCAAAGCCACGAGATCTCTTTGAAATTTTTGATAAAGATGTTGACACCTTTCTAAGGTGCATTGCTGCATGTTTTTTTCCCAAGGTATATCGAAAATCTCGGCCAGATATGTCGTGGTTGGTGAAAAACCTTCTTCTTGAATGACGTGTTCTTCCCTACGTATTTTTTTAGCAACATTTGGAGCAACATTTTCAGCCTCTGCATCAATATATAAATTTTTTTATATTAAAAAAACACATGTAATAAAATTTGTACAAATTGAATAAAAAAATATTTAAATTTATGGCCACCTCGATGTGGTTGGCTAGCATGTTGCCCACCTTGAGACTATTGAGAACCAAAACAACCTTGCTGAGAACCAACACGACCACTGGTTGGTTGAGAACCAACACGACCGTCTGTTGATTTTTCTCTGGGGGAATACATATCACCACCTTCATGCAACCTGCCAACACTTATTGATGGCCCTCTAAGGGAATCTGAACCACCACGAACCTCACGAGATGAGAGAGAAGCTTCATAAACAAATATGAATTTATAATCAATTCAAAAATACATTCATACATATAAATTCATGTACATATTCATTGATTAAATTGCATGAACCATACCATGATTGCGTGAACCATGGGTATGCTCCATTGATGGAGTAGACACCCTTCTCCTCTTGGTTCCTAAATAATAAAAAATGAAACTTACTAACAACTAATTTAACTCACAAAATTGATAAAAAAATCAATTCCATATGTACACATATGTATGTATATATATGGAGTTTGAAGATTATATTTAAATACCATGAACACCCCTCGATCCCTGATCCCCCTCTCTCGTAGAGATATGGGATTTTGTTGATATTCGTTTTTCATCCTCCATGATATATATATCTACAGTGGAAATTTACAATTATTTTTTTAAATTACTATTTAAAATAAATTCAAAATAAATTTCAGAAAATTAATGTAATTTAGTGTACACAAATTGTGTAAAACACAACTTTCAAAGCACTATTTGATGTGTGAAACTCAATTTAAGAAAAAAAAATTATAAAAATGTTAAGTTAACAAAATTGCGCTTTACATGGTGGGAGCACACTTGGTATAAAATTGAAAAAAACACATGGTCATTAAAAAATAAGCATGAAACTCCATTTAAACAAAAATTTGTTGATGTCCTCGCATTTTAATTTTATAAAAATGTGAAGTTCACCACTTGTTGCAAATGTGAAGTTCACAAAGTTGCACTTTACATAGTGTGGTGGGAGAACACTTGGTATATAATTGTAAAAAACACATGGTCATTAAAAAAGACACATTTATAAGTTCAAAACACACACATATCCAAGATATGTTACAATGTCCATCAATAAATTTTGAAGGAGAGCGTCTCAACACTAATTCACCTTTGATAGATGAAACTTGAATTTTTGAAGAAGAGAGTCTCAAAACTAATTCATCATTGAGAGATGAATATTTCATTGGCATTGCCCTGTATAATTCTAATTCATCTTTGATAGATGAATCCTGAATTGGCATTTCCCCATGCAATAGATCAACATACATCTTATTCACATTTGTACGATGTCTTATACTAAAAAATGAAATTGGATAGCAATATTGTTTTCTATTCCATGCAGTTATTTTAGTCTCTCCTTCTTAACTTAGGACATGCCATTCATCTGGTTGCACATAAGTTTATAATTGGTGAAAACTACAATTCCATTTGATCCATACTCCATAGTTGTTCCCAAGCCTTCTATCAATGCAATATAATATGCCTCGGTGTTTATTGTTCTTCCCAGTATATTCATTTTCCTTTGGATGACTTTTCTAGTCGCAATATTAGAAAGCACATATTTAATCACTTCTTTCCCTGGATTGGGATAGCAAGAAACATCTATGCATAATTTCCATTTTTCAACCATATTTTGTGGATATTTTTATCCCTGAAAAAAAAATCAATAAAATTATATTAAATTGAAATTTATTGCAAATGCATGGGAGAAATGACACATGCGCATGAGATAAATGACATGTGCATGGTTTATCTTAAGGTTTTACTTAAATTTTATGGTAGAATTCACATCTATAAATGAGATTCGTTAAAGATTGCATTGCCTAGAGTTTAAGGGAGATTTATGACACATATACATGGTTCATGCATGGTTTTCATGAAAGTTTGCCTTAACATTTATGGCATAAATCACATCTAGTTCAATAACATGCCTTAAGAAAGGATGAGATCCAGAGGCTACCTAGCCCTTTATAGACTGCTTTAAAACTTGTATATTTTAAGACTCAACCAACAAACTAAAATCCTATGGAAGTTCAACCACTTTAGGTTCAATTTTTAGGCCTTAAATATTGCCTTTAATTAATGGGGGAAGGCCTTGAGTTTGGGGATACTATATTATGATAGTTCAGCCACTTTAAGTTCAGTTTTTAAGCCTTAAATTTTTCCTTGAATTAATGGGAGGAAGCCTTTAGTTTGTGAGAGAAATGACATTTACATGGTTTTCAAAATTATTTTGTGCACTTACTCAAACAACGTTCAATTTTTAGGCCTGAAAGTTTGCCTTGAATTAATGGGGGAAAGTCTTGAGTTTGGGGGATACTATCCTATGAGAGTTTAGCCAATTTAGGTTCAGCTTTTAGGCCTTAATGTTTACCTTGAATTAATGGGAGGAAGCCTTTAGTTTGTAGGAGAAATGACATTTACATGGTTTGCAAAATTATTTTATGCATTTACTAAAACAACTAGTGATGTCAAAAGTCACACCTTTATGAGTTTGTGGGAGAAATGAAATAGAAATGATGCATGCCTTAAAATTTTCTTAAAATTTTATGGGAGAAGGGAGAAATGACACATGTACAATGTTTTCCTTCGAGTGGTAGTGGTTTATGGATATTAAAATGAAGAACTTCTATTTAGATATGTTTCAGAGATTGACTGTAGGGGCGTTTACTAGATATGTCACCTTTGAGAAAATATGAGATCTAGAGGCTACCCGGCCCTTTACAGACTCTACCTTTAGAACTTGTAAAAGCTAACACTCAACAGACATACTAAAATCCTATGGAAGTTCAAAATCCTATGAGAGTTTAGCCACTTTAGGTTCAATTTTTAGGCCTTAAAGTTTGCCTTGTATTAATGAGAGAAAGCCTTTAGTTTTTCGGAGAAATGACATTTATATGGTTTGAAAAATTATTTTATGCACTTACTAAAAGCATGTTTTAAAGTTAATGGGAGAAAGCCAACATGAAATGTATGCTTTTAAAACTTTGCCTAAGAATTTATGGGAGAAATGTCACATGTACACAGTTTGCCTTAAAGTGGTTGTGGTTTATGGATATTAAAATGAAGAACGTCTATTTAGATCTATTACAGAGATTGATTGTAGGGGCATTTACTGGATATGTCACCTTTCATAAAAGATGAGATCCAGAGGCTACATGGCCCTTTACAGACTCTGCCTATAGAACTTGTAGAATTTAACACTACATGTCCCAATTATACCCTATGAAGTGTGTAGAGGACCCGTGGAATATTCACTCACACTACTATACGTACACATAAGGGTGTATAAGAGTGTACTAAGTTAAAAAAATATCGTGATATTATTGGATATATTTCCCAAGAGCCCAAATTTACTCCTTAAGTATATGTGGGGTCTATATAACCATCTACAAAAACAAGTGATTCTTTCCAAGCTAAGGATAATGTATGAGCCATGTGTATATGCACATTATCTAGAAACCATAGGCCAAAATAAAGGTTGCTTAAGTGGTTTGAAGAAAAAATAGCAACAATAAGCTTTGAAGGATGGGAATAAGAATTGGAAATAGGAGGATAATAATAAAATAGCCACTACACATCCATGTAAGGGTAGTAGAAATAATTCTAACCATTGCAACATTGATGGTCACATTAAGGAGAATTATTGGATGTTTGGTATGTGTTATATATTATTTATGCGAATACCCCCATGCACTGTATATTTTTCTAACCATACTGGTGGGAATAAAATGGGAGGAAAGGACCCCCACTTTCGGGTTTCATATGGACGAAAAATTCCCCACACACACGTGTTCAGGGGTAGTGCCTCAAAAAAAAGTTTTTGGGAAAAACAATTCTCCCTTTATGATGGCTTTCATCACATAGTTTTTTCTTTTAGCATTTTTCTAGTGCATGGTAGTTTACCCCATGGTTCTACAGTTTCAGTTAAAGAACTAAAGTTTTATCTGATCCAAGCTAATGGATTGGTAGTTTATAATTGTCGTGGGATATATACATATATACATACATAAATATGTGTGTGTGTGTGTCTGATGGTCTAATAATTAATATACTAATAAAAAAAATGATCTTCTCGTTTTGGGTTTCTCAAGTAAATTATATGTTAATGCATGTGTTCTACATTGAAAAATTTTCATTTTATTAAGAATCTAATTGAAATAATTAACCATATAAGGTTAAAACCTATGTTTTGTATCAAATTACGTTTGGTTTCAATGGAAAACTTTTATGGCTAATGTGTTTTTTCTCGAAATGTGATAGACCCCATTAAAATGGGAGATATATTGAAATGATTCCTATGGTGTAATAAAATAGTTAAGTAGTTTAAAGATATATATGCATAAATTCAATGAGCATAATTTGAGTAAAATAAGTCCAAAATAGAATAGTTGTTGGTGAACAAATATGAGTGGATCACTATGGATATATCTGCTTCATTAAAAGGGATTTTTCTAGAACCATGGACTAAGTTAGAAAGAAGGGAAAATATCACAATTATTTGTTAATGCATGTGTTTTACATTGAATATTTTTCATTTTATTAAGAATCTATTTGAAACAATTAACAATATAAGGTTAAAACCTATGTTTTGTATCAAATTACTCTTGGTTTCAATGGGAAACTTTTATGGCTAATGTGTTTTTCTCGAAATGTGATAGACCCCATTAAAATGGGAGATATATCGAATTGATTCCTATGGTGAAATAAAATGGTTGAGTAGTTTAAAGATATAGATGCATAAATTCAATGAGCATAGTTTTGAGATATATAAGTCCAAAATGGAATAGTTGTTGGTGAGAAAATATCAGTGGATCACTATGGATATATTTGCTTCATTAAAAGGGATTTTTCTAGAAGGATGTCGAATAAGTTGGAAAGAATGGAAAATATCACAATTATATGTTAATGCATGTGTTTTACATTGAATATTTTTCATTTTATTAAGAATCTATTTGGAACAATTAACTATATAAGGTTAAAACCTATGTTTTGTATCAAATTACTTTTGGTTTTAATGGGAAACTTTTATGGCTAATGTGTTTTTCTCGAAATGTGATAGACCCCATTAAAATGGGAGATATGTCGAAATGATTCCTATGGTGTAGTAAAATAGTTGAGTAGTTTAAAGATATAGATGCATAAATTCAAGGATCATAGTTTTGAGATATATAAGTCCAAAATAGAATAGTTGTTGGTGAACAAATATCATTGAATCATGATGAATATATCTACTTCATTAAAAGGGATTTTTCTAGAAGGATTTCCACTAAGTTGGAAAGAAGGGAAAATATCCCAATTATATGTTAATGCATGTGTTTTACATTGAATATTTTTCATTTTATTAAGAATATATTTGAAACAATTAACTATATAAGGTTAAAACCTATGTTTTGTATCAAATCACTTTTGGTTTCAATGGGAAACCTTTATGGCTAATGTGTTTTTCTTGAAATGTGATAGACCCCATTAAAATGGGAAATATATCAAAATGATTCCTATGGTGCAATAAAATAGTTGAGTAGTTTAAAGATATATATGCATAAATTCAATGACCATAGTTTTGAGATATATAAGTCCAAAACCAAATAGTTGTTGGTGAACAAATATCAGTGGAACACTATGGATATATCTGTTTCTTTAAAAGGGATTTTTCTAGAAGGATGTCCACTAAGTTGGAAAGAAGGGAAAATATCACAATTATATGTTAATGCATGTGTTTTGCATTGAATATTTTTCATTTTATTAAGAATATATTTGAAACAATTAACTATATAAGGTTAAAACCTATGTTTTGTATCAAATCTCTTATGGTTTCAATGGGAAACTTTTATGGCTAATGTGTTTTTCTTGAAATGTGATAGACCCCATTAAAATGGGAGATATATCGAAATGATTCCTATGGTGTAATAAAATAGTTGAGTAGTTTAAAGATATAGATGCCTAAATTCAATGAGCATAGTTTTGAGATATATAAGTCCAAAATGGAATAGTTGTTTGTCAACATATATCAGTGGATCACTATGGATATATCTGCTTCATTAAAAGAGATTTTTCTAAAAGGATGTCCACTAAGTTTGGAAGAAGGGAAAGTGTCACAAAATTATATATATGTTAATGCATGTGTTGTACATTGAATATTTTTCATTTTAAATTTTGAATCTATTTGAAACAATTACCTATATAAGGTTAAATCCTATGTTTTGTAGAAAATTGAACTTTTGGTTTCAATGGGAAACTTTTATGGCTTTAATATGTTTTTCTCGAAATGTGATGCACCCCATTAAAATGGGAGATATATTGAAATGATTCCTATGGTGTAATAAAATAGTTGAGTATTTTAAAGATATAGATGCATAAATTCAATGAGCATAGTTTTGAGATATATAAGTCCAAAATGGAATAGTTGTTGGTGAAAAAATATCAATGCATCACTATGGATATATCTGCTTCATTAAAAGGGATTTTTCTACAAGGATGGACTAATTTGGAAAGAAGGGAAAATATCACAATTATATGTTAATGCATGTGTTTTACATTGAATATAAAAGCTTTTTTCTCTCTCTCATTGTTTGAGTCCTGATCTTATAAAAGGTTTCCATTAAATCCATTCCCTATTACTTTTCATGTGAACCACATTCCCAAACCCACCCATCTATGTACCTAAGAGCCAAGCCAAGTGTAAAATGGATTATTCCATATTCTACTTTAACACATATGTGATTAATTATCATTAGAATTTATATGGTAGAAATATGTATAAAGATTAATCCTTAGTATAGATCTATTTTGACTTTAAGGAATATTTCATGTTTTTTAGAAAGTTTATCTTAGGAGGTAGAACTAAACCGTTTATAACCCACAAAGAAACCATGGCCCGTGAGCATCACATGCAAACACAAGTTACTCCCATGTTTGAAACACCACCTCACATCATCATAAGGGTTGGAAACCACTAAGCAACCCATACTAAGTTACCTAGAAGGGATGACTATAATATTTAATGATTGGGTTTATCTCCAAGATCAAAAGGAAAATCAAAGTTAGGAAAGGGAATTAGAATAGAAATTAAGGTAACACCATGAACTTTTACCCAATATTGAACGAAGGTTAGCAACCATAGATATCATGAAGGAATTTAAAGAATCCAAACTATCCGATATGATAGGTAAGAGTGTAACACACTTCAAATACATATAAAGAAAAAAAATTCCCTTTAACCCTACTATAATTGTGCATGCATAAGAAATATTTTCTTTTTCCTAGAAGGATATTAACAATGTTACCGATGAAATAGGTAACCTGACCTCAAAACGGGAACTCTAGCCCAAAAAGTCTCAAAAAACATGAAAAAACACCCCAAAAAAAAAAGTATGTCTTCCAGAATGCACTTGGTTTTTTTTTAAGGTCAAATTTCAACATTTTATAAAATTATGCTAAAAACAAATTGTTTGTTGAAAAAAGGATTGAAAAAACACCCTCAAAACAAAACTAGTTGATGGTGGAATAACAAAAAAATAAATCGTGTCATAATTTTGACACTTGTAACAATGGAATTAAAGACAACATATTCGGACATTTTTTAAAATCGTAAATTTCTAACATTTTTTATAGATGATTTTAAAGATAAACAAATACATGTCTGAAGGGCTTATCATTTCGAACAATTTTCATCCATGTTGTTAAACATAAAATATCTTGACTTTAAACAACTCCAAAATTGTAATTATTGTCAACCATAACCTTAAAGATAAAATTTGGTAGCGCATAAAAACCTTAATGACAAGTTGTAAATCTAAAGTTTTTCAATCTTAAGTGTCCAACATACTTGAACAATGAAATTATGGAGAAATTATAAGACTTAACAATTTAAAAAAAATGAACAAGTAAATGAAAAAATGATCATTGAACAGAAATAAGTAAGAGTAATTTTAATTTTAAAGGATAAAAACTTATCTTTTTTCAAATCTTAGCATAAGACAAATTTAAATATAATTTCAACCAAAACCTAAAAATCAAGCATCCAAACAAAGTGTTCCATTTCAATGACGCATATAATTATTAAAACTTTTAAAAGTATCTTATACCAAATGGTAACAATACATAATATCATGGTAATATCACTGCATAATCTAAAAATTCAACATTAGTTTCTATTTTCTATTTTACTTATAATTAAAATATGAACAATAGTACATTGAATATAACATAAATTATTTTTGTAATTTATTGTTGCATTGTCGATATTCTAAAGAGATGAATTCTTCATAATTAAAACATATAATCCAACAAACATAGAAATGTCTCATAACTTCATGAAAAATGAGATGGAAGTCAAAAAATTTATTTCAAGTTACCATGCAAACATCAATTACATAAAAGTGTCTTAGATAGTTATTAAAAATCAACCATAGGTTCTGGCACACCATCATAATCTACATCTTCAGATGAATGGTTCGATGCAGATGAAGATGATCCATATTCTTTTCTTTCATCAACTAGTGCTCCATCTGAGTTAACATGCATGCCCACCATTTCAGAGTTCAAAATTCTTGTAGATCTACGTCTACATTCTGCAGAGTCCTATCTCAACAGTAATTGTTCTGGTAGCAATTTCCTTAAAATATTTATGGTCTGCAACCGAAGAGTTCCTCTCTTTGTCAAATTGAAGTCATACACAAGTATGTCAACATCCTCCAATTTTAAGACATCTGTGCGGCGGCGATTTATATTTGTGCCCTTTATTTTTCTCTTTCTGCCAATTATTTTTTCCATTACCATCTCTGGCTTGTACACACCATTGAAAGGGTTGGTACTTGTGGCATACCAATGTACATCAACAGCTGTAATCTCTTCATTTTCATTAATGACCTTTATAACCTTGGCAATCCAGAATGGATAGCCAAGTGGATCTTCATCTGCTAACACTTCTATCATGCAACCCTCCTTAAGATCCTGCACAGAACCCCTGTAAAGGTCTTCCATGGCTTCACGTTGTGCACGTGATCTTCTAGAACCAATATATATTTCTCTTTCCTCTACCTGTGGGGAATTAATAATAGCTTGAGGCTGTTGTTGTTCAACATTGTGTGTTTCCTGATGTTCATGTTCATTTGGCATATTTTGTGGCAAAAAAAAAAAGGAGTCTTCAAAAGCGTATCCCCATTTATTGATCTTGAAATCATATCACTTTGATTACTGAAAAAATACTCCCACCAAACTGAATCAGCAACATCGAAGTACTCATATGTATCTCTAATACATCTTTTAATTTCCTCTAGACATTCAGAATAATTTATGTCTCTCTTATGCCTTCGTGCATTATGGAGTTCGGAAACTGACTGTAATAACAATATCTTTGATGAAAACATTGGACGCTCTGGAATGAACTTCAAAAATGCTAAACCCGATGATGGTCCCCATTCTTCAATAGTTGAATACTTCTTGCCCCATATAAGTGTTATCCCATCAATTTTTTTGATACGAAATTGATGCTGGAAGCTAATGTCGTTAATTTGTTCAATGCATTTCTCCTCACCATGCGATCCAAAAATAAACATTTGCATGTCAATAGTTTCTTCCAACACATGAAAAACAGACTCTGGAATGTACGATTTCTTAATACATTCAATTAATGATGGCAGGCTCCCAACACCTTTCCTCCTCAATGTTACTAAAAAACGACTAAACATTTGATCAATATGATCATGAGTATGCCCAACAAGAAGGAAACCAACCTTTCTCTTTTTAAAAATCCCCAATTCAACGAGCATGTTTAGATACCCAAAAAGAACTTGATTTTTGTTCTCACGACTTGTGTTGTCTAATTGTAAATACAAAACTTTAGGAAGAATCCTAGACCAATGAGTAATCACATCATGGATTATAGTTATGGTCATATTTGCATCATTGTGAATATTTGGAGTTGTGAAGAAAACTCTTGGAAAAATCTTCTCATTAAATACCATACAACCAACCAAGTGAAACTGAATGAAATTTTCCTCCTATAATTTTTTTGGCGTGCGAACAAAATTTGGAAGAAGTGTTTTCTTTTGGTCCATACCATCAATTATCAATCCCATATATTTATTTGGATGATCATAACACTTCTTTCGATGTTTATACAACTTTTTCCTTTCACTTGTTTACTGATTGCGATGGTCTTGAAGTTCTTTGACAACAGAATCTGTACATAAAATAAAAGAAACATATGAATAAATATATTTTCATAGTTGATAAGTATCAAATTTTAAAAAACAATGTTTTGAACACATACCTCTTTCCGCCCCTTGACATTTATCTCTTTTTTCTTTAAGAGAAGCACATGTGCTGCAAATCCCCATCCTTGTCTTCTTAGGAATACAAACATTGTTGAATTCAGTTTTCCATATCCTTGTAAAATAAGAATATGTAATAAAATTACCAATTCCTTCAACAGCTTCTGCATAATCTTTGTATAACATGAATATTTCTCGTCTCGAGAAATTATCTCGAATATGTATTGTGTCTTTATTTGGCATACACTCTCCATGATTTGAAAAGAAGTCTTTCATCCATGTCTTAGCAGTATTTGCAAACGGCCCCACCTCCCGTTTATAACGTGCTTCTGAATAATATGTGGGATACCTTTCCAATCTCTCCTGGATTCTTGACAAACGACAATTACCAATTGAATACAACGTTTTGAACGTCTTTCTGGAAAGAAATACATTCCCAATATGATAATCATAACCTGCTAGTGTAGATTGCATGTAAACCACTAAATATTAATTTTGCATGCTTTTATTCATTGACATATATGTTTTCCTTTTCTCCAAAGAAAAGTTGAAATCCATATTTTTCAAGCAATCCCTTCGATAACATTCACTTGAAATCAAATGAACGACAGAACTTCTTGTCGTGAGATATTTTCTCCTCGCCCTTGTATAACTGGAATGCTTTGGATTGATATGAAAAGGTCTACTCCTACTCCTAGTTGCAATATTTTCTTGCAACGGCTTCATCATTCTATCATCCTTTGTAAAAGTAGTCTCATCACCATGAGGAGGAATATTATCCCCATTATCATCATCCTCAACATAGTTAAGAAATTCATCAACATCATTGTGTGGAAAACTTTCTTTACCATTATCAGTTGAAGAAAACATTTCACAAGAATCATCAACACTTTTGTAACCGTAACTCAAAAGAAATTCTTCACCATCTTGACCCATGCTTTCAAATTATTCCCTGGGAGGATTCAATTCTTCATCACCATGAGTGTCTTTGAAATGGTCACTTGGAGAAAATGAAATATTCAGATCTGTGCCTCTAAAATTATCATTTGCAAGAAACTCTTCATCCTCCCCTTCCTCAGTGGTGCTCTCATAATCCTTGGGATTAGGCAGAAGTGGAAGCTTTGAATTTGTATTCACTAGAATTTCTTCATCCTGCCCCTCCCCTTCCTCACTGAAGCTCTCATAATCCTTAGGATTAGGAATAAGTGAATGCCTTGAATCTATATTTATTGGAAATTATTCATCCCCCCCTTCATCAGTGGTTAAATTATAATCGTTATGATTAGGATGAAGTGAAAATTTTAGCTTTGGAAATTCATCCCCGTCTTCATCAATGGTGTTGGCATAATCCTTAGGATTAGGACGAAGTGGATATTTTGACGCTACAAATTCTTCATTCCCCTCTTCCTCAGTGGTGCTGACATAATCCTTAGGATTAGGACGAAGTGCATATTTTGACTCTGCAAATTCTTCATTCCCCTCTTCATCTGTGGTGCTGACATAATCCTTAGGATTAAGACGAAGTGGAAATTTTGACTCTGGAATTTTTTCGTCCCCCTCTTCATTAGTGGTGCTTGCATAATCCTTAGGATTAGGACGGGGTGGAAATTTTGACGCTGTAAATTTTTCATTTCCCTCTTCATCAGTGGTGCTAGCATAATCCTTAGGATTGGGACGAAGTGGATGTTTTGACTCTGAAACATTATCATTCCCCTCTTCATCAGTGGTGCTTGCATAATCCTTACGATTAGGATGAATTTGATATTTTGACTCTGGAAATTTTACATCCCCCTTTTCATTAGTGGTGCTGGCATACTCCTCAGGATTAGGACAGAGTGGATATTTTGACTCTACAGATTCTTCATTCCCCTCTTCATTTGTTGTTCTCGCATAATCCTTAGGATTAAGCTGAAGTGGATATTCTTCATCTCCCTCTTCATCAAAGGTGTCCTCATAATCCTTGGGATTAGGACGAAGTGAAACTTTTGACTCTGGAAATTCTTCATCATGCCCTTCATCACTGTTGCTTTCATAATCCTTAGGATTAAGAGTAAGTGGTATAACTGGCGCTCGATTTACAGAAATTTCATTTTGCTGGACCTCATCAATTTTGTTCTCGTCATCTTTAGGATAACGACCAAGTCAATTTTTTGACTCTCTATTCATGGTGAACGAACTCCCATTATATTCATCACTCTGAATAGAGTTGTTGCGTGACGAAGATGTTGATGTTGTAGAAATAAAAACTTCGCTATCAGAAGAAACCATGGTTTTCAACAAGAATAGGTTGAATGATACAAATTCCTCTCCCACTTACAATATATAGCTTAAAGACTGAAAATTTCTCTCCAAATTTTCCCTCCAAAAAAATTCGCGAAAAATTTTCCCTCCAAAATATTTCGCGAAAAACTTTCCCTCAAAAATTTTCATTTCAAATATTTGGTACAAATATTAGTCAAAAAATGTATTTAACATTTTTTTTAATAAATTGTTTATGTTGAAATATTTTACCGATATTTATATTCAAAATATCCACAAAATATTTCTATCATGGATGCCTTCCAAACTAAAATAATGTTTTTATTTCAATTATTTAACATTGACTAGATGTAAGTATTAACTATAATATTACTATAATACCTACATGCAAATATTAAATATTTTAACTATAATGACTACATGTAAATATTTTAAATTTTAAATTTTAAACTTACTTTATATTCATCTAAAATATATTTCAAAATTTATTAATAAATTGTTGGTCTTCAAATATTTCACCATATTTTTTATTCAAAATATCCACAAAATATTTCTTTCATGCATGTCTTCGAAACTAAAATAATTTTCTTATTTGAATGGTTTAAGATTGACTACATGTAAATATTTACAAAAATAACAACATGTAAATATTAACTATTTAAACTATAATATTAACTATAATTAACTACATGTAAATATTTTAGATTTTAAAATTTAATCCTATGATTTTAAACATTGATTACATGTAAATATTAACTATGATAACTAAATGCAAATATTAACTATTTTATCTATAATATTAACTATAATTAACTACATGTAAGTATTTCATATTTTAATTTTTAATTTGAGATTATATTTGAATTATTCAACATTCAGTACATGTAAATATTAAATAAAATATTAACTATGATAACTACATGCAAATAATAAGTATTTTAATTATAGTATGAACTATAATAAACTAAATGTAAATATTTTAAATTTGAAATTTTAATCCCACATTCGTTAAACAGTAAACCAATCAGACAATATTCGCTATTTAAAAGGAATGATTGTTTCTATTCATCACATCACATCAAATTTTCTGGTATTTGTTAGAGCAAATTTCTGGTGGTGTTGCGTTGGCATTGGTAACTTCATGGAGGCATTGCATTGGCATTAGAGGCGTTGTGTCGCTATTGGTAATTTTGTGGAGGTGTTGCATTGGCATTGGTAACTTCGTGAAGGCATTGCATTGGCATTGGAGGCATTGTGTTGCTATTCGTAATTTTGTGGAGGCGTTGTGCTGGCATTGGTGACAACAACTTTTTGCATTTCAAAGGTTAGTTTTCCTTCTATTCTGTCAATTTAAAGACGATTTTGGGGAAAATCTGTTTTTCTATAGTTTTTTGTGTCCAAAAACTACTTTTTAAAGGTTTTTAGGTTCAAAAACCTTAATTTTTTAATATTTTTTTAGTGAAGAAAATGCAAAAAGAACTAAATTTTTTAGGGTTTTAAGGACAAAAATTTAGATTTTTTTTTTCTTTTTTAAGACTTATAGGTTCATCTAGACAGAAAAATCCATAAAACGACCATGCACATAAAAAAAAGTAATATTATAACATTTTTTATTTGTTTTGTTTTGTTTTTTTTTATTATCATAAATATATCAGTGATTTCATTATTTAAATTTTTTTTTTAAATATTTGAGAATTTTTTTGATTTTATATTCTATTTTATTTTATTTTTTTAATTTTAAATCTTAGTTTTATTCTTTTTAATTTTAAATCTTTAATTTTTTTTTTCTTTATTGTTTTGTTATATATGTATTGTGATATAGTTTTTTTGTTTAATTTATTATATTGTTATATTAAAACAAATGCTTTTTTTTTTTATTATATAATGTTTAGAAACAAGACATAATTGTTTTTTAATAAATTGTTTTTTTTTTTTTTGGTTATATTTTGATATTTTTAACATTTTTTTTATTATTAAATAATATTTTGATAATTATATTATTAAAAAAAAAAAAAAAAAAAAACGATGCGTCGTTTCACTGTGCCCGCGGGCCTTAGGGGCCGGCCGGGCGGCGCCCGCGAGCACAGTGAAACGACCATCGTTTGTTTTTTAATTTTTTAATTTTTTAAAATTTTGTTTTTTAATTTGTTTTAATAAAACATTTTTTAATTTTGATTTTTTTTAATTTTAATTTTTAATTTTTTTAATTTTTTTTTAATAATTAGTTTTAATAAAACAATTAAAAATTAATAAAAACATTGTTATATATAAAAATAATAAAAAAATTGTTATATAATATAATAAAAACATTGTTAAAAATCTCAAAATATAACAATATATTTAAAAAAAAAAAAAAAACAACAACAACAACAATTATGTTTTGTTTTTAAACATTATATACTTTAAAATAAAAAACAATACAATATAATAAATTAAAAAAAAAAACATTTGTTTTAATATAACAATATAATAAATTAATAATAAAAAAAACTATATAACAATACAATAAAAAAAATATAATATTATAACATTTGTTTTTAACATTTAAATATTTAAATTTCTTTTTTAATTTTTTTTTTTTAAATTTAAGTATTAAAACAACATTATAAAAAATTTAATTTTTTCTTTTATTTTGTTTAATTGCTTTTATTTTATTTTATTTATTTTTATTTAATTACTATGTAATGTGAAATAGAAATTTGTAATTTTCAAATATATTAAAAGATTATATAAATTTATAAACTTTTATATTAATTTTTTATAATTTTAAGTTTATAATTTTTTATTTAATTGCTATGTAAAGTAAAATAATTTTTTCTTTTCTTTTATTTTGTTTATTTTTATTCAATTGCTATGTAATGTAAAATTAAATTAAAATTAAATTACTGCTTTAATTTCAAGCTATTTAGTTTTAGAAATAAATTTTGTTTATTAAATTTATTTTATCCGCAATATTTTTCCATTAACTAATATATATATATATATATATATATATATATATATATCAGGAAAATGGCATCAAAAAAGATTTCTGTGAATGTTTCTGCACCTAGGGCAGCAGCTTCCAAATCTACAGCAGCAACTCCCAAATCTACAGCTGCAGCTCGACGCACTATGGATACAACTCCCAAATCTAAAGTTGCAGCTGGACGCACTATGGACACTGTTGGACGCAATAAGGATATTGTTGCACACACTAATAAAATTCAAGCAAGTGGGGCACCAGGTTCATTAAAGCTTATTTCTGATTGGAAGAACGCCGAGGAAATAGATAAAACTGATTTTTCATGGTATCTTGAAGACAGTGAAATGGAGGCTGATATACACATCTATCTGATTTGTGGTATGATTGACTTAAATGAGCCATATAATGTGATGGGCAGAGTACGAGACATATGTATGGTCCCGAATACAAACACTATTTATGTTCTTGCAAGGAAGGCTCAGAAACGTGAGAAGGTTAGATATCATCTAACAATCATCAAGTATGACACAGATGAAATATCTTTAAAATTTTCTAAATAAATATCAAGCAACATTGCAAATAACATTGTAAGTATGCTTGTTTTTATTTCCTCTATGCATTATTGTAAGGATGATTCAATTTTTTATAAATTATTGATCATTGACATGTTTATTTTGTTTCATAGGATTTTGTTCTAGGTCTTTCAAATATGTTTGAAGGTATTTATATGTTGGTGCCAAATGTTATGGATGTGATCAAAACTTTCCACAAAGACAAAGCAGAGGAAAGGAGATTGAAGCAAAGAGCAATAGCTCGTGACACTGCAACAGTACAAAGAGGGGATCAACCAAGAGTCACTAAGGCGGGTCAATCTAGTAAAATTAAACATGTTTCTTTTGAAGGTGTCAAACATGAAACATAAAATTATGATAGAATTAGTGAGGAGGAGATGAGAAATATTGTGCAAAAGGAGAAAATAGATCAGACATCGAAAAGAAAAATTGCCAAATATGTCTCTCTTTTACCTCATGAAGGAGAGCTTGTTTATAAAAAAACTGATATGTTATCCAATAAGACTAGGAAATCAAATATTGGTGAACCTGTAAAGGTCATGAGTAGCAGTGAAGAACAAATTGAAATCTCTCACGGAAGCAGAGAAATAATAACACCAGGTGCTGAGTTAGAGGATGGCATTATTAAAACAAAACAAAATGCTATTCGACAAGAGTTGAGGAAGAATAAATTAATTCTTGGTGGCCAAACATTTGAGCTTAATGTTAACCAATTTTATGGCACAGATGAAGGACAATCTCAATATCAAATTAGAAAGGCCCATCACCTACATGTACATAATCTGAAAACATTGTTCAGGTTCAATCCATATGCGCATGTGGTGGATTATGTGGTTCTTGTCGATCCATGTCAGGTTCCCAACAAACAAGCATTTGAAAAGACAAAATGTTTTGATTATAAATATTATGTAATTGGAGGGAACCATTCGATAGAGGCGAAGAGACAATTGATTGCAGAATATCCCAATAACTATCTTTTTCAAACAGTGAAATGCATCATTTACGCTGGCTTAACATAAATGGAATCAAAGTTATTGGATTGGGATCATAATGCAGATAATGAGTACAGAATGAAAATGAATTTCATCCAAAGGGTCAGATTTATTCATAATGAATTCATAGAAAAATGTGGTGGGGATAAGACACAAGTTAGTGTAGCAATTCGAAAGGAATGTTTAATGGAAACAAGTTATCAAATTGATGAAAAAAAAAGAAAAATATGGAAAATTAAATACAAATCTCTTCAGAGGCATAGATAACATTTTTCAGTTGGAATTTAGAACTGGGGAGGTATGGGATTTGATTGATGAGATTTTTGATCGGTGGGAGAATATTTCCATAAAAAATCAGAAGGTTAGAAAGAGTAGACCCATAATATGTACCAATAGAAAGGGGGTCCTCAAATGAAGCAACTTCCAGAGGATATGACTATCACACCTTGGAGAAAAATGCAAGGTTTGAAGGATGATAAATTAGTCAAATCAGTATTAGCCCGTGTGAAGTCGGGTGAATTATCAATGGAAGAAATGTGTGCAGAATTTCAAAAGTAAGTTTCTTAAATTATTTCTTATTTTTCTTTCATTATAATTTTCTTTTAAATAAAACATAATGATGTTGGTAAAATTTGTTATACATGTGAATATATTAATTCTTTTAACTTTATTTATTCAGTCGGAAATTTTTTATGAAAATACAAGAACACATGGTTAAAATGTTGAATGAAGACAGTTGGGATGATGTTGTACGCAACTACCCAGAAGCAAGTTCTACATCAACACTAAAAGAGTTTTATATTGCATTTAATAAGGTATGTTTATTTAAAAATTCACTTTATTCATATTTAAACTATTTTTATTTTATTACTTATACATACATACATACATACATATATATATATATGTGTGTGTGTGTGTGTGTGTGCGTGTGTGTGTGTGTGTGTCATTAAAGATGTCGAAGAAGGATGGAAATGGAGTAATAGATACTTTCAAAAGCTTTATTGAAAAAATTAAGATGGAGAACATGAGAAGGAAGCGTCTTATGAATGTTGAACTAGATCCTACTCTTAATCATTACATTTGGAATGGGTTCGACAGTGTCCAATATCAAATAATACAAGGTGACTGTGAAGACATTGCATCACTAATACCTAAAAGGGAATATGGCCTAGTTATTGCAGATATTCCTCATGGTTTCAATTTCCCAGACATTGAATATGATAGAGAACCATATACTTATAAAGATTTTAGTAAAGTGGTTATGGGTTTTCAAGAAGTGACAACATCACCACTTTGGCGATTTGTGACATTTCATTCAGACACACAGTTTCCAATGTTATTAACAAGCTTCATGGGTAAAGCAAACTCAAGGATGCAACTTACATGGTAAGACTTTGAAATTTTATGTTTGATTCCTCCTAAATTTTTTTATTCATGTAAAATTTAATTGAACTTTTACTATGTTATGTTATAGGAAAAAGTCAAATATTGTTTCTTCCGAAGATCAGCCTATTATAAATGATTTTGAGTTCATCCATGTTGAATTTTGGACAAAAGACGATAGCTATAAGCATATTATTATGAATCGAGTAGATGGGAAGAGTCATAGTCAAGTATTGGTTTATGATGCAGTTGTAAGAAAACTAACATATGAGGATAAAGATGCAAAAGGAGATATAGTTAACATTTATCAAAAACCACAAACATTGATTAACTATCTTATAGATCTATGTTCAAATGAAGGAGAATGGGTTTTGGATTTATTCTCAGGTTTAGGTAAGTTTTATTATACAAATTTAAATTTAAATATTGTCTTTTTACTTTTTATGTCTCCATACTAATTTTCTTACTTATTTTTTTTGTGCTTGATGATTAGGTACAACACTAGCATGTTGCCTACTAAAAGGAAGAAATTACATTGCCATTGAGAAAGACCCAGTTCAATGCAAATTTATTCAACAAAGAATTAACGCTCTTAAATTCCTTCCAGATGCGAAGCAAGAAGTTGGTCTGAGGAAAGGAGATTTTAATGAATCACGTGTGGCGAAAAAAGCAAAGGAACCTCAACCACCATTATATGGAATGATTGGAAAGGGACACTTTGGAAGATTTGCTGACATGAAAGATCCATTAGAAGACGACAATGATCAAAATGAAGAAGAAAATGCTGCAGAAGAAGCCATCAATGATGTTCTAGATAATGTTGAAGCTGTATTAGTTGATATTGTTGATGATGTTTAAGTTATGCTTGCAAAAAAAGCTTATTTCTTAGAACTATTTATCAGTTTTACTTGTAATGTTTAGACTTTGATATTTTATGAGAACAACCCTTTTTTTTTTGCAAAAAACATGTGATTGCTATTATTTTTTGACATAAAATTCAATGAAAATGTTGTTTTCTTAAGTTTTTTTGTTAAGATTCTCCCAAAAAATTAGTTTATTTAACATGTTTTTTCCAACAAAAACTCCGTAAAAGTGTATTTTTTGCTTTGTATTTATATTGAAAAATTGTATTTTTTTTGTCATATGGTTCAAAATATTGGTTTTTTAGCAACAATTTTTTGATGTGCATTGAAAAATTATTTAACAATACATAAACATGTAGAAAATATAAACTTTAGAATATCGACCCTTTTTCCATCTTTTATGTATGTGAAAAAGTGAAGATATCATTACAAGTTTTTATTTTTAAAACACAAGTACATAAATGCACTTAAAAATAAAAATCTCACAAAAGAAGAAGACATTAGAAAATCTATAGTGTCAAAATCAATCCTATAAAAAAACGTTGGTGATGATACACTACCACTATTCAAAATCGACATAAAAAACATCACTTAAGAAAAAAATTAATTAAAAAAAAAACAAAATGAAAAAAACATAAAGTACCAAAAACATGCTCAAATTTTTTTTCTTGATTTTGCATCGCCACTTTTTCAAAATCAGGTGTTTTTCTTGATACTTCAAAAAGTAGGTAACAATGAGGTTACCTATTTCATTGGTAACATTTTTTATTTTGAGAGGAACCTTGAGCGAGTTCTTGAAGGTTGAAAGAAGGAAGCTCTGGGATTATCAATTACAGGTTTAGACCCTCTATTGATCTACATTGAAGGAAATTCAACTATGCACTCCTTGACCAAAATTGCAGAGGCTTAAATTCAGGTTTCCTAAGAGATTTTAGAGGTGACACTTGGTTTTTTCAATTGGTTTTCTAAGAATCTTTCGGTCAATTGTCGTTTGGATTTTGGAGGATAGTTTTAAAGTCAAAGCCTTGAACTTGACTTCATTATCGTTGTAAAATATTTGATTATCTCTCTCTCTAAACATTTATATCTATCAAGAAGAAGAAGATATGTTGGGTTTTCCCTTATCTGTTTTGTCTTTTGCATTTTATTTCTATGTTCTATATACAATTACTATCAAGATTGATCTAATGGTTAATGTGATTTCTATTTAAAGTAGAATTGTAATTGGGATAATAAAAGGACATTGAAATAATTTTTTCAAGAATAGAACATACCATTGTTAAAAATTAGCATGGTATCATATCCCAGTGAGGACAAACCCAATCAATACTACTCTCTACGATTATGAATATAGCTCACAAATTTATGATGTAAAATTTTAGTGATCATTCTAACATATCTGAAATGAAAATTTGAAATTAGACTTTACTATGTATTATAAATCTGATTTCCTATTAAATGTTTAACCATTTAATGTTTAACAGAGGATTTCATACCTGGAAATTCGCAGAAATTAACACATGAAGCCACAACAAGGAAGAAGCTGGGAGATCGTTGAAGACGTCATGGAGGACGTAGACCAAATTCCCTGCGAACAAAAAAAGTTAAATTAAAATCAAACCAAAATAATCAAAAAAAAAAATACAAAACAAATAGAGAAACGCCTCACCTTGTCGTCGCGGTGCAACTACAATACCCCACCTCGTCACAAAGCAACAAAGCAACACCTCATCGACGTGAGAGAGACAGACGCGAGACAAAAAAATAGAGCAACACCTCACCTCATCGTTGTGACGCAACAAAGCAACACCTCACCTCGTTACAGAGTGACAGAGCAACACCTCACAACAGAGCAACACCGCAATAGAGAAACACCTCACAACGCGAGACAGACAGACGTGAGACACATGTGCATAAGAAACATTTTAATTTTTGCAGGCTGATATATTTATAAGAACAAGTTCAGCCGAACTATTTTAAAATTTTGGCTGAACTAATAGTTCAGCCAAACTTTTGTTGTCGGTTTTCCCATCTCCAACCAAAAATTTGTTTGCCCATGCCGTAAGTACGTCGTCAATGTAAATGACAGAATGGGTTCAGCTAAACTAATTTCGAAAGATCGGCCAAAGTCTTGAATATTTCGGCCGAACTTGTGAAAAAATTTGATCGAATTATTGAGAATTTTTTTTTTTTGCCCCCGATTCTCACAAAGCGTAACCCAACTTCTCATTTTTACCCGTAGCCGAAGGCGGTCCACATTAAAAAATGTGTGCAGACTAAGGAATGGTGGTATACTGAGATGGAAGGCATTGTCCCATATAGCCGTGGTGATGGTTCATGGCCCATATCGAAGTGGGTGAAGCTTGCAGTGGGGTCCAACAAGGTGCTCCTTCTGCAAATTTAGCCACACTTTGTTGCCCACAATGAAGTTGTGTGGCACCTGATGCGGTTTATGTCACTTCTTGTACTTATAATTGGATCTCTTTAATATGTCATGAACTTATTGGAAGATGTGCTAAATGCACTCAATGAAGTTGTTCTCCTTGTCAGTTTCATACTGGACATGAACTGAATCAACCTGAGTAGTTGCAAATGGCATAACTACGTCAATGACACATAGTGGCTAGAATCCTAAGCCCAACTAAGAGGGGATGTGGTCGGTTGAGCTGGGGAGGGCCCGGTTATAATTTTTTTGTACGTATGGGAGGCTCTCATCCCATGTGTGTGGATTATTTGAGTTGTATATGCGCACAATGTGTACGATAATTGTGTTTATGACCTCTGTCTAGCCATCATTTTGGGGATGGGAAGTTGTGGACTTGGTGAGCTTGGTGTCTAGCATTGACCAGAGGCTAGGCTAAACTGTATTGAGGAAATATTTGTCCTGATCTTATATGATAGACTGTGGGATCACAAAGTGCACACAAACTCATTCAAATAAGATTTTAGCAGTGACTTCTGTTGTGATATTCTTCTTCCAGGCAGCCATAATGGCCATCTTTGATAATATGTCGATGACCATGAAAACATAATAATTTCCATGCTTAGTAGAAGGAAGGCCCAACATGTAATCCATGAATATGGATTCCCAAGGTCGACTAGGGGTAGGCATAAAAGTATATAGGCCTTTCTTCCTGATGGTCGATTTGGCAATGCCACAGGTAGTGCAGGATTTGATGTACTTCCCGACATCCTAATGAAGGTTTAGCCAATAGAAATACTTTTGTAGTCCTGCCACTGTTTTCTCAACCCCAAAATTCCCAGCGACCCGACTGTAGTGCACTTCCCAAATCATCTTGGCATGTTTACTTGAAGGAACACAAAGGTGTCCTAGGTGACATAGTAGTGCATACTAGAGGTGAAAATTTGGATCTTGGTTACCCTCCAAGAATGTCTTGTATGTGTGACCAAATTCTGGATCGCTCTTGTAAAAAAGCGACCAATAATAAGTCTCATGCCCACAAGATTTGAGCACGGTGGTTAGCACCATGACCGGTAGTTGGTTGAAGCAGTATGCAGCATTATTGTACTTGATTTTAAAATGAAACTGTTGCAGATATGTGGACAACTTTTGATGGCGATCGTTATACAACTTCCCTTGTGTCTGTATGTACTGTAGGGATTGGTGGTTTGTGTGGATGATCGTTTCCTTCCCCAAAATGTAATTCTTCCATTTTTGACAAGCTTTCACAATGGAATACATCTCTTTGTCATAAGTGGGATACTTTTGGACCGTGTTGGACAATGTCCCACTGTGATATGCCACTGGATTCCCCTATTGAGTAAGAACTATTGCAATAACATAGTTAAATGCATTTGTCTCGATCTATCATGGTTGCTACAAGTTTGATAATGTGAGCACTAAGGCAGAGAAGAGGCGATGTTTCAACTCTACGAACACCTTTTGTTCAGTTTCATACCAAAGAAATTTTCTTTCACTCCTCCATTGGTGACTTGAATCAAGGGCCAAGTGATATGAGAGAATCCCAACACGAAGCTCCAATAGAAGTTAGAAAGACTCAGAAAGTTGTGGAGCTCTGTTAGAGTGGTTGGCGCTGGCCAATCCCGAATGACTTGGATCTTGGCTGGATCCACATGCACCTCCCGCTCATCAATAATGTATCCTCGATACTGAACCTAGGTCATGTCAAAAGTGCAGCTCTGCAAATTGGCACACACATTTTGTTGCCGCAATGTTTGGAGGACCTGTCCGATGTGTTGGAGCTTCTCTTCCCAAGTTTGGATGAATATCAAGACGTAATCCAAGTACAGTACTACAAATGAGTTCGTGAATGGCCACAAGATGTATTCCATCAACCTCACGAAGGTTGCAGGAGCATTCGTTAACTTGAAAGGCATGATCAACCATTCAAACGTTCCCTTCTTGGCTTTGAAGGAAATCTTCCACACATCGGAGGGTTTGATTAGTACCTAGTGATACCCAGACTTCAAGTTGATCTTGTTGAAATATTCCCCCCCTTAAGTTGGTCCAGAAGGTCATTAATCCAGGGGATCATATACCTATTTTGAATAGTTCTCTTGTTCAACACCCGATAGTCAATACAGAGTCTCTAAGTCCCATCCTTCTTCTACACCAACACGATCGGGCTCCCACATGGTGATGAACTTGAAAAAATGTGACCTTTCTACAGTAGCTCCTAAATCTACAACTTCATTTCATCGTTCTCGAGAACAAAGCATCGATAGATTGGTCCATTGGGTAGTGGCACACCTAGGGTCAGATCAATGGGGTGCTTAACCTGATAGTGTAGAGGCACCCCTCTCGGTGAGGTGAAGATGTCCCCGAATCCTCCACGACCTTGTCCATTTTATTTTGTCATGGAGGAGCCCTGTCTGGAGGTCATGGCCACAATCCTCTTCTTTCCCTAAGGGTGGATCATCAGGAATTTTTTTTTGGAATTGAGCTTACTGCCGACATAATAATAACAATGTAAGGGCACAAAAATAAAAATAGTGGGCTTCTATGGGGCACAATAATAACAATATGGGGACTACGTGGGAAAAAAAATAACAATAAGGGGGCAATACTGACAATAACATTAAGGGGATACACTAGTATTGTAGGTACCTAACATGCTCCTCTCCTTCAAACAAGTGTTGTCCTCAACGCTTGATTATTTCTCGATGCTTCTGTATAAAATTCACATTCTCCCATGTGGAATATTCAACGGGTAAGTTATTCCACTTGTTTAGATACTCTGAAATTGATTGATTTCATACTATCGAGCTCTTGTTTGTGTGACTACTTCATAACTTCCTTTCATTCTGATGTTTATCTTCATGTTGTTTCATTTGATTCTACGCCAAAGTTAGGCTATCCTTTGAGATTTGGAGAACTTGTTGTTGATGCTTGATGTGATATTCCACTTCTTTGTCATCCATATTAGCTTTAATTTGATCTTTAGAACCATCCAATTTAGTCTCCATTTTTATTTTAAACCATTTATGTCATATGTGGTTGCTCTTTGTAAGATCTAAATTTTTTCACTTGGTACCATAATTTAGATATATCATACTGCAATTCTTCCACTTCATGCGTCATAGTAGATATTTATAAGGGCTTAATAGGTGTAGAATTATTTTTGGTAGGCATTATATAACTCAATATTGATATCATGCTTCAATATTCCCTTGGAATCACTTCAAACAAAAGTTATGCAAACGTGTTTAAACAATACACACCCTTTTCTTTCCTTTTAGGAGGTATATATTGAACCTGATTTATCTCTATTGTTTGAGATATTCAAGATATGTAGTTCTATATTGTATTAGCCCTTTAACTCCTCTTTCTAATGCCATAGGTCTGACCTGATTTGGATTTTTCAAGGCAAATTTATGCCAAATTTCCCACAATGACCTAATTATGGATGGGTTCAGTACAACAAACTTGTACGGCGTGCCATATGGACCTTCATATTCTCAATAAACCATCATCTTCAACTACAATAAACCATATGGATGATTTCACTCTTCTTTTATCTGTTAACAATCCAAACATCTAGCCACAAACTTAGCCACTTCCTTTTTAATGTTCAGCAAGCAATAAAACTTCTTCACAATTGTCAAACTCTTTTGATATCCTCAGTGACCCGAATATGACTTAACATGAAACTCCCCCAAGATAATTTTCTCAATTTCATTGTTGTCTGACACATATACGTTTTCCCTATATCTCACCAAACCATCCATTGTGAGATGATAATCCACATCTTGATCACATGTACTATGTTGTTATAACACGTGCTTAAGTTGTTGGTACCTATAATCTTGGTTCTTTGCCTACAAGATCCACTAATGTAAGTGTGTCCCATATCAAATCATATCCACAATGTGATTTACCTGCACCCTTATGCTAATATCATATGCAACCCCATTTTCTTTACCCTTAATGTACCTGACCTCAAAGTCAGACTCATTAAGTGTGGCCAACCATTTATCTTTCCTAGCATTTATATTAGTTTGGTCAAACAAGTATCTGAGCCCACTATGATCAATCATCAGAACAAACCTCCTTCTAAGAAGACAATGCCTCCACATCTTCAATTCATGAATGATCACTGCCATCTCAAGATCAAGAGTCACATACTTCTTCTCATGCTCATTCAATTTCCTTGACTCGTAGCAGACCACTTTTCCTTCCCACATCAACACTCCACCAATTCCTCTCTTGCAAGCATCTATACACACCAAATTTTTTTTATCTAGATATGCAATCTTTATAACTAGAGCATTTGTAACCAATTGCTTCAACTTCTCAAAACTAGTTTCACACTCTTCTGCCCATTCAAACTTCTTTCCTTTTCACTACAAATATGTATAGGATAGGAAATCTATGAGAATTTCCAGATGAACCACATGTAATAATATGATAATCCCATGAATGATCTGGCCTCATCTACATTCCTAGGAGTTTCACATTCCATGATAGGTCTCATATTTACTGGGTCCACTGCTATACCTTCCTTGGAAACAACATGTCCCAAATAATGAACTTCTTTGTGAATAAATTGTACTTACTAAGCTTGGTAGATGATTGATTCTCTATAAAAAATCTTAACAATTTTTCTAGGTGCTCTTCATGCTCTTCCTCATTCTTAGAATATATCAATATGTCATCAATGAATACTATCACAAACTTGTATAGATAAGGAAGAAACACACTATTCATCAAAAACATGAAAGTAGCTGGAGAATTAGTATGATGAAAAGGAACTACTACAAACTCATAATACCCATAACTGGTATGGAATGTGGTTATGTAAATGTCCTATTCTTTTAGGTGTACCTAATGATATCTTGATCTCAAGTCAAACTTCAAGAACATTATTTCTCCCTTCAATTGATCAAACAAAACATCAATCTGTGAAAAAGGGTACCTATTATTTAACGTCACATTTTTCAACTATCTATAATCAATGTACAACCTAATATTACCATCCTTCTTCTTCACAAAAAATACTGCTGCACCCCAAGGCGACACACTTGGCCTATTTTATCTCTTATCAATAATTTCCTTAAGATATAACTTCAACTCCACTAATTATGGAGTTTTCACCATGTATGGTGCCTTCGATGTTGGTGCTGCTCCTAGAATAAACTCAATAGAAAAATACACTTCCCTATGAGGAGGAAAATATGAAATATCTATTTCAAACACATCCTGAAACAATTGCAAAACTAGATACCCCTTCAAGACTTTAGCATCCTCAACTTCCTTCCGTTTTTCATTCGAAATATGAACTAAAAACAATACACTCCCTTTCATGCTACTGTTTTTTTCCTACATAGTTGTAACCATTCTCGCTAATGTACACTTCTTCTTTCCCTGCAATATTATCCTCCCTATGTCATCATACAAGCACTTGATAATATTATCATAGAAATATACCTTAGTCTAGTGAATGTACAACCATTCCATGCCCAAAAGCATATTGTATGATCCAAAAGGAAGCACATTTAGATGTGATGATTTAGACATATCATTCAACTCAAATGCACAAAATCTCACCCAATAATGAACTCCATCCTTGATACCTATATCAAATAGCATAAAACAAGATTTTGCATGCACTTATTTATTCAAACAACTCTTATCCACTAGTTCAAGACTGATCTAACTATAGTTAGATCCAAGATCAATCAAAATATAAACAACTTGATCACAAATATTACCTTCCATCACGATAATAGATTCCTAATGTTGAGGTAATCTGATGAACGATTTGTCCAACATCCGAAAAGGTTTTTGATTCTTGAGAAGTATAGATCTGAGGTTTACCACCCTGGTAAAACGGAAAGTCATTCTTGCAATGATCCTTGCCACATATCTAATACTGCAATGGTTCTTTTCCATTTCCTTTGTTCTGCTACTCTCCAAACTAAGGTCTGTGTGCCTTCTCTACCATATTAAACCTCTTGTAAGGAGGAATATTTTCTCTCTCCTACATCCTCAGGTATTTCCTGCTTCAGGGGCCACTTTTATTTAGTCTTGTCATTTCCTCTCCAGTCACGCTTAGGCTCAGTCTTGCACTTTCATTTCTTATAAGAATGCTTCAAATTCCCAATGACTTCCTCTAGTGACCGAGGCTCATCATACTCAATTTGATCCTTGAATTCTAATGGTATTCAATTGATAAATCTTTTGACCTTCATCTTCTCAACCTTGAGGTAAGGCACATACCTCAACAATTCTAGAAAATTGGTCATGTATTCCTCACCTATCATATATCCCAACTTAAACTCTTAGAACACCTTAGCCTTACCATCACAGTATCTCCCTGAAAAGTACTTATTTTTTAAGAGTCTTTTAAATTCATTCCAACTCAACTTCTCTATCTTTATTCCTCTCACATGCTTCACATCTTCCCAACATGTGTTTTCTTTTCCCTTCAGACTAAAAATAACTATCTTGACCTCCATGCTATTTGTATAGTCATATAGTTCAAATAAATTCGTCATCCCAAGAATAACTTCTTCATTCCATCAGCTCTACATGGAATGATTTGAAATTGATTGTTATTTAATGTGTTTCTAATATCAAGTTCATATTTAACCTAAAAATGTTTTTTGTTTTCTTCTTATACAAGGTTTTATACATGCGCTTATGATTGACAATTCAATAAACTTGATGAGATTAAGTGTAATTCATGAACATAAAAGCATGGAAACTAAATTTTGAACAAAAACATATAAAACACAAAAAACACAACCAACTGAGTGAAATACACATGGTTTTTTTGAAGGATTTCAACCCTCCTGAGCTACATCTCCTTGGTCCAGCTTCCATAGCATGGGCCTTTTTATTAGCGTCAATTGTGAAAAATTGTTGTTTACAGTCTCTCGTTGTCACTGTAACCTGCTCCTATGGCTCTAAAACATCAAAATCTACCAAGAATGACTCTTCCTGAGCAAAAATTGGTCAAAAATTGCCTCAGTTGTGGAAAAACCAATATTTTTTACATTTTCTCCACAAAAATTGGATGTCCACCAGTTAACTCCACTAAAAGTGGATCTTCCGTCGCATTTGGCGGTTCTGCCAAATCTTCTGCTAGGAAAATCCCACACATAATTTAATATAAGCGAAGATTAAAGTGTAGTTAATGTCACATTTAGTGCTAAGCGTTCTTAAAGTTAACGCTTCAGATTAACGTGGCTTAACCATGGATTAGTGGTAATAAACATGGATTTAAAATCATTTTAAATCTCTGCCATAATTTGTGTTGGCCTTTGGTCTTCGCTGTAGATCACATGGGAGGGGGTTGGCCCCCTCTGAACCCTAACATGGCGCAAAATAAAATTTAAATAGAGGCGGGGTCATGTGGTTAACAAGGATCATGTGGATGGTATAACGGTTGGACTCGACGCTTGTATGAGGGAGGTTGCGAGGTCGACCCCGACCTATGCCCCTCTGCAGTCATAACATTTTTGTTGGACGAAATATTGCAACGCACATTTGATTTGTACCTTGGTATATGAACTTTGGCTATAATATATGTGTGAATAATCTATGTGCCCAATACAACCTTTGAATTCGACCTTGTATGAAATAAATATGCCATCCAACTTTTCCATGGGGGAGGGCATGTGGCCCTTCTCTATTGGCCCAAAATTTCACCATAAAAAATAAGAATCCACCATGTATAAAAATTGCAACCTTAGGATTAGGAGGAAAAAATTAAACTTCTCAAGAAACATTGGTGAATCTAACTGTCATACTTGTCACAGTGTCATTGGCTGAAATTTGGAGAATATTCCTTGAATATTCCTAAGGTGCTAACAGGATTTCCAAGTCATTAGTCTGTCACTGTTCTGCACATTGTTTTACCTGTTTGAGAAAACGAACTACAGGCCATAAATTACTCATATGAAATTGGATTTTTATGAATAAAATTGTGTCGGAATCCTGGTGATGAGCTCTATCTAGTCGCTCTAGTTTGGAGCATTTCTGAGCACTTTCATTTTTGAGCTAAATATTGAGCCTCTAATCCTCCCTAGTAGAAGCCTTTTGGACCCCAAAACATACTATGGATTTTTCTGCAGGTGAGGGTACAAATACCTCACCCTTTCACTCTCCATCCATTTGACCTTTGAATGATTTTGTCCCTTGAGACCAACTCTAAGGTATTCAACATTCCCTCTCCTTGAAGTTTTGATTCTTCTGTAAAGTATGAGATCTTGCTCAAGTTAATCAAGATATTCTATCGAGAAATCATCTATTGATCGTAGCTGAACATTCTCTCCTTGATCATCAATCAAAGGAGGCTCAAAAAATCTCAAATTCTCAACATTAACGACATAATATATTTTCATATAAGGAGGAAAATCTAGCTTAAATTTATTAGTACCAATATTTTCCAGAATTTTAAATGGACCATAACAGATTGGCTTGATATTTTTACCTTCCCCTTGTAATATTTCTTTGCCGATATATAACCAAACTTCATATCCAACCTAGAATTTGTTATCAAAACAGTGTTTATCATGCCTTGCCTTGTAGTGCTTTCACTCCTTTCAAGTTATTCTTGCACTGTGTGATGTACCAATTGAATTTTCTCAATGAACTTCCTTGCCTTATCTATGTCACAATGACCATCTATAGCGACATCTTTCTCAAAGATGAAGTCCAAAGGCGATCTTGGAAAGTACCCAAAACATGGGTCAAATGGTGACGTGTTTGTGGAAGAATACTTTTCCCTATTGTATGAATGTTGAATGTAATGCAACTTTTCATCCCATAACTTGGGATATTTTCTGCAATAGCCTCTAAGAAGATGAATGACTGTCCTATTTAACACCTCGGTTTGACCATATGTTTGTGGATGGAATGTTATACTCTTCTTCAACTTTGTTTCCATCATGTCCCATAATTTTGACCAAAAATTCCTAACAAACCGGGAACCTCGATCATTGACAATAGAAGTAGGAAGACCAAAATGAACCCATAAATTTTGAAAGACAAGATGAGAAGTTTGTTTAGCTATATTTTTTTTCTTACATGGAATCAAAAGACACATTTTGTTGAACATATCTACCAGAACATACAAGTAATCATGACCTTTCCTTGACATTGGAATACCACCTACAAAATCCATTGACATACTCTCCCAAGGATGTGAAGGAGTCGGAAGTGGAGTTTAAAATCCAAGTTTCCTATTACTAGGCTTACTTATTGTAGATAAAGAACATCCTCTAATAAAACGAGATATACTATCAATCATGTGTGGCCAATAAAAATACCTTTGGAGATTTTTTGTTGTCTTGCCTACACCGAAATTTCCATCAATCAATGAAGTGGGCGCATCATTTATGATACTATTTATTTCTCCCTGTGGTATACATAAATTTCCCAAGTGATACAACAATTTTTTATGCACATGATAATATAACTCTTCATTTTGGTTTCCTTGACTCAAGCTTTCATACGCATCTTGAAAATATGCATATTTTTCAATGTAACTTTCATGCATAACTAAATTTTGCTTGAGTATAATAGGTGAATTTACAATAGGCCTAGAGAGAATATCAGCTACGTTATTGTAGATTCCATTTTTATACGTGATAACCAAATTAAATTGTTGTATAAATCCCATCTATATGAAATGTCTTGATTGCTGTAGCTTTGACTATGATTGTAAGTACAACAAAGGTTAATGGTCGGTATGGATAATGGTCTCTTTCCCCATCAAATAGAGCTTCCATTTCTTTACACTTTGTACCAATGCATATAAATATTTGTCATAGGTGGGATAATTATTCACATATCCATTAAAAATTTCAGAATTAAACGAAATAGGCTTATCATGGTGCATGAGAACTGTTCCCATGGCGTAATCACTTGCACCTGTTTGGATCTCAAATGGATGTTTAAGATCTGGAAGAGCCAATACCAGTGCTAAAATTATCTTTTGATTTGAAGCATCAAATGCGTTTTGATGCATATCCCTCAAATGGAATACTTTCTTGACACTTGTCAATGCATGCGGAGCTGCAATTGAAGAAAAATTAGCAATGAATTTCCTCCAATACTGTGCTGCCTCAAGAAAGCTTCTTACCTTTGTAGTTGTATTGGGCTTGGGCCAATTCATAATGACCTCTACTTTGGAAGGGTCTATCTCACCTCCTCCAACAATGTGCCCCAAATACACTAAATAAGTCTTTCCAAACTCACACTTCGACAAATTTAAAAATAATTTCTATTTTTCAAGACATCAAGTACCTTGTTCACATGCATGAGATGTCCATCTCTTGATTTGCTGAATATAACTACGTAATATAAGTAAACAATGAAAAATTAATCTAGAAGTGGTATTAGTACATCATTCATGATTGTCATGAAAGTAGATGGAGCATTGGTTAGACCGAATAGCATAACTAGCCACTCAAACAATCCTTTTCTAGTTTTAAATGCAGTTTTTTAATTGTCCTCCTCAACTATTCTAAATTGATGATAACCACTTTGTAACTAAAAATTAGTGAAATATAATTCATAATTTAACTGATCTAGTAAATCATCAATGTGTGGAAGTGCATAGCAATTCTTTACCGTGATTGTATTAAGTGCACAGTGTTGTAAAATGTAACTATGCCGGTCTTCATTCTAACTATGTAATTATGAAAAGTAGAAGACAATGGTAATAAAAATGTATTTTGTCTCATGGGTTTCATGAGAAATATTTTATGTAGATAGACTTCTTCTTGATTTATGTTAGGTTCTTGTCTTCTAAAGTATAAATAGGATTAAGCATCATGAAGGATCTAGACCATGTAAAGTTACTCTCAAACAACCCTCCAAAAGGTGTTGGAAGACAAGCTCAAATATGGCAGAAACAAACTTCATCAATCTTGGAATATATGTGTATTAATATGCCAAATAAAAAATCTACAAGTCATCCTAAGTTAAGGTTATAAAGTTGACCTAAGTATCAATCTGAATAGTCGGCCTAAAAGCTGTTCAAGTCTCCTATATAAATATGTCCACATTACGGCTCGTTTGGAATACATAGATTTGCGGACTTGCCTCTGAGTTTGTGTGGATATTTAAAGGAAAAATTACAGTCAAGTCTGAAGTGAACAAGCATGGAAGAAATAATAGAAATTGTGGATTAGTTTGAGAAGGTATAACAGAACAAATCTAAGGATAGTATTTCATGCGGTCAAGTCTGAAGGTGACAGCATTTAAAAGAGAGCAGATCCAAGAACAATTTTGAATGCAGACTTATCTGAAGGAAGAAAGAATTGAATGATACAATTTCAAAAGTAACTGAAGGACGTAGTTTACAGAAGTAGCTAAAGGATAGGAAGCGCAGAAGTGACTGAAGGTTTGAGAAATTGACTGAAGGATATAATAAGGATATCTCTGATATTGTAGTATCTAAGGAAAGAATTTGTTAAAGACATAGACCTCAAGTAAGGAAGGTAAATCATATATTTACCTTCCTAACTACACTTCAAGATACTCAGTTACTAGTGAACATAATTCTATCTCTACATTTGACTAAGTAATTTGATAATTGACTTGATGAAAGATTAACTAAGTGAAAGAAGAAATACATATGTAAGATCACAAGTAGTTATCAAAAAGATAATTTGTATTAATCTATAGCCCTCCCAATTCTCAACATGGTATCAAAGCTAAGGTACTGAATATAAGGGCTGGCTGCTTTTCAACAAAGTCACTCAAAGAAGAAAGGATAAAATTTTGGATTGAAAAGAAAAACTACTCTACAATAAAGAATATCCAACTAGTTTATATGAAAATATTATCTCATTAATCCTTTCACTCAAAACATTGTTTGAAGGAGATTCACAAGCTTTGAAGAAAGTCATTTTAGTCAAGGGTTCAAGAACAACAACTTTGAAGAAAAAGAAACTCTTGACTTCATCAACATAAAGAGAGTTGCAAGAAAGACCACTCAAGTAAGTATTCATGACCCTATCTATCAAGATGCCTTTTTTAAAGAAAGAAACAAGTTGGTTGGAGCATCAAACCTCAGTGCATGGAAGAAGAGAACATACTTGAATTTAACATAAGACAAAGTAATGGACTATATTGAAGGATCACTATTCAACCTCCAAAAGAAGATACTTCAGCCCATGCTAAGTACATGAAGGGAGAAATTAGAGCCTAAAGGATTCTCATAGAATCCATAAAAGCCTCTCTCATTCCCTATATATCAAAACTAAAGACTGCAAAACAAATATATGAGAAACTAGTGGAGCTATTCTCTGTGAGTACTGCTCGAGAAGCAATCTCTCTAAGGGAAGAACTCTACAAAATGAAATTATCAAAGGAAGCAGGAATCATCCCATACTTTATGAGGATTTCTGAAATAAGAGATCAACTACAAGAAATAGGAGAAGTGATTTCTGACACTGAGATGACAACAGTGGTATTGAATGCTCAACTAGAGGAATGGGGTAGCTTCACTTCTAGTCTATATGGGAAGAAATAAGCTACTCCATTCCATGATTTGTGATCTCTATGTAAAATAGAGGAAACAAGACTAAAGGCCAAAGCTGAAACAAAATAAAATGAAGAAAATCATACATTTGCAGCCTCATGCAGGAAGAAAGGAAGATTCAGAAAATTTGGCCCTAAAAATAAAAGAAGAAATATGGACAACGTGCGATGATTTGGATGTGATGAACTTGGAAATTATAAAAGAGATTTTTCTAAATCTGGAAATGTCAAAAGGAAAATGGAAGAAGCTCATGTTAGATATGAAAGAGAAGAACCTAAAACTAAAAGATCTAAGAAGGAGGAAGCAAGAGATCTCTATTATGATTGAGATCATATTTCTATTTAAGTGATCTCTAATTGTTTGTATGATAGTAGTGTACATTAAGAAGCATCTAGAAAGGAGCATGGTAGGAGATCTTGGTGGTTTAGCTCTAGGAAAAACCTCTCTGATAACATTAATAATGGAAATCAGTCATTAAGAGCAAGGGTCATCATGGAAACAAATTCTTGGGATATTAATGGAGCATGCCAAGAGAATGAAGTTCTTCATTCTTGAGAAATTGCTATAGGATGACTCAAGGGAAAAAGGGTATGAGGTATGTATATATTTATATGCTAACATTGGATGATGTGAAGTCATGTCATATGGTTGTAGGTAATGAACTTTTGTTTTTAGAAGTATGATCTATAGAAGAGTATTTCTCACTGCACGGACAGATAAAATCAACATACTATGTCCTCATGGAATATGAGGTGGTTGTATATGAATAAGAAACTAGAAACGTTGTAAGTTCCTCGAGTAAATAATGTGCATAGAGGAAGAGATCATGAAATGAAACCATGTCAAGAGGTATTTATCATCGAGAGACCAAGAAGATGTGACTAGGAGATCTTCTGGGGAGATATGTAGACATTGACAGAAGTTTGGTAAAGAAGAAGACCCTTCAAAAAACATATCATTAGGAGATATGTCAATCTGTATTAAGGATGTCGATGCCTACAGGAAGATGTCATGGTAAAAGATCATCATCAAGGTAACTTTTGTATTTGTTTATCTGGATGAATTTGCTCAGGGCTGCTAATCATAAGAAAGGATGTATGATCCTTGGGATGATTTGAAATAAAGCAGCATGGCATAATGGTGGACCATATGAGGAAGACATACGAATCACTTTTTGATGGTGGACATGTCTTGTGACTGAAAGTGATGGATGATTTGTGTCCTATGCACCCAAAAGTTGAAGATTCCTCAATATCGAAAACCATGACATCGACGAGAGGAACTCTTCATGAGTAGCTAGATTGTTGTTGCAGGACCCTGGTTGATGAGGAGCTTGGTGGTAAGTTTCTTGCTTGGAAGAAACTTGAAGTATGTCCTTCCTGTGTTAAGAGGGAGTGACGTATGTTATTCTCTATTATATGTGTCATGCACTAGACCAAGACTAACAACTGTAATTCTTAGTGAAGACCATGTGAAGTTAATAGATAGACACATCATTATGGTCTTCACCTGGTAGACAGAATGGAGGATTGGGTAATCATTTGGCATTCAATACTCTTTTTGAAAGGGATAGGGCATTCAATATAAGAGTAGTCATGGACCGACATTATTTGAGGGTTGGCTACCTGTTAGGTCCCTATATTACTAGTATAGTCCCTTATTGTTTTAGTGTAACCCCCTTATTGTTATTGTTGTACCCCTGTAACCCCCATATTGTTATTATTGTGCCCTTAAATTATTATTGTTAGGTCGGCTAGGATTACATTGTGGCCCCATGGACTCCTTTATATAGAAAAGAGGTTTTGTCATTTGTATCATCCAAGAGTTGTTCATTTATGTAATGTATTGGAGGTTTCCCCCTTGAAGTGGCTAATTTCTAAGGCGTTGATGTCTCTTTTCTTCTATTTTTGGAGATGGTTTCACAACATTTGGTATCAGAGCTTTGGATTCTAGGGTTTCACTACTCCAAACAGGTCATCGTGGAATTTTCACTATAACATTTTTTTCTACGAAGGTTCAGAAGCTAAAAGTTTTACGGTGCGAAGTGGAAATCTTGAAAAACATCTTCGCAAAATTTTAGAGCTTGGTTTGCAATATTTTCGAAGATATGGTCTATGGAAGTTAGGGATTTTTGAGGCTCCCTAATTTCATCGCAAAGAGGTGATCGTGGGAAAATCTGCATAACTCTCTCTCTGAGCATTAGATTGGAATGCTAGAAAAAGTGGCCACAAGTAAATGGACCATAGTTTCTTGCCTATAAATTTTAGAGCCTAAGGAGGAAACAATGACACGTGGCAAGTCGTACAAGTTTTCTCTACTGAAATAGTCCATAATTAGGTTATTGTGGGAGATTGAATATAATTTTATCTTGAAGAATCCAAATCAAGTCAAACCTATGGCATTAGAAAGAGGATTAAGAGGGCTACTGCAGGGCCAAATTTCAGATATTAAAGATCCAAAATCACACAGATAATTTAGTTTCAATATCGAGCTCCTCAAAATAAAGAAAAAGGTGTGTGTTTGTTTCCAAATTGCATGTCTTGTGTAAAAAATTAGTTAATATATATTCCAAGGGCCCATTGAGCATGTATTTTAGTATTGCGTTCTGAAATGCAGCATAAAAATAATTCAACACCCATTAAGCCCTCATAATACTCTACTATAACTCATGAATATGAAGAATTACAACATGATCTATCAAAACTACAAGAGCAAGTCCACCAAAAATCGCTCTCACAAAGAGCAGCAAAAAATGAAATGGAAGTGTTGAAGAAAGGCGTGGAAGCGAAGATGGATGGTTTGAAGAAAGTTGTGGAAGCTAAGATGGAGGACATGGAAGAAAAAATGAAATACAACATGGAAAACATGAAGAATGATCTAAAAGCAAACATTGAAGGTTTGACAACGTTGATACAAGAAATGATTCCTATTGGCGAAAAGATAGTAGAGGAAACTCATGATGAGAAAAAAATACATGTTAATCATGATTTAATAAACTCTAATGTTGGATTGAAGAACCACCATATTCCAAAAATGGATATGAGGAATTTTGATGGCAGGATCCCATAACATGGATACTACAAATGGAGTAATATATTGATCTCAATAATGTGAAAAACACACAAAAGGTATGCATTGCAACTTTACATTTAGAATGAAATACATTTGTATGGTATCGATGGCATTTGTATGGTATCGATGGCTTTCCTCTCATAATTTTTTTTTCACTTGGTCAATTTTTACGAAGAAAATGATAGCATATTATGAGGATACAAAGAGCAACACCTTCTTTAGCAAATTGATAAATCTCAAACAAAAGGGTTTAGTGGCGAAGCACATTGAGGACTTCCAAAAATTGAATATAAGAGTAATTGATATTCTAGAGGAACACAGGATTCATGCCTTCATAGGGACTTTAAAGGATAACATCCAACATGAAGTTCGCGTTTGGGAACCTGATTCATTGTAGAAGGCATTCAGGTTAGCAAGAAAAATTGAATTTAAAATTATGGCGACAAGGAAGCCTACAATTCGCATCTATAAAGATAGAAGTGTTGCTACTCCTAGACTTACACAACCTACAAGGTTGACACCACACAAATTGGAATAAAAAAGAAAAAAATGGCTTTGCTATTGTTGTGATAGCAAATACACTAAAGGTCATAAGTGTGCTGAGAAGAAAGTATTTTACATAGATTGTGAAGAGGAGGAAGAAAATTAAGAACTTCAAAAGTAGAGGATATACACTGGGAAGAAACCCTAGAAGAAGAAGAAATGAGTCCGACCATATCATGTAATGCAATGGAAGGAATTACCACTCTTCAAACTCTCAAGATAGAATGACATATCAAGAAGAAAAAGGTAATAGTGTTGATTGATTCAGGTAGTACACATAATTTTATTCATTGTAAGGTATCCAAGGAATTGAATTGTTTCATGTACCCAACACCAGAATGTCAAGTGATGGTTGAAAATGGAGGAACTATAAATTTCTCTGTAAAATTTCATAATATGATGCTAGCCATGGGGGAATATGTATTGAATATTCCAATGCTTTCCATCCCAATGGGAGGTGTTGATGTTGTGCTAGGAGTACAATGGTTACAATATTTGGGGACAGTAGCTTTTAATTTTCAAGAACTTTTCTTGAAATTTTATTTGGAAGGAAATGAAATCGAATTACGGGGTATTATAGAGAAGGTAGTAAACATAATAAGCTCTAATGTCATGACAAATCTTCTAAAGAAAGAACAACGGGGCGTAATTACACAATTATGCTCACTAGAAGTTCCAACATCAAAATCATCTATTTCTCCAGATCTCCAAAAAGTCTTGGACAATCATTCCAAGGTGTTTGATACTCCCAAAGGACTCCCACCTATTCGTGATCATGGTCATGCTATTCATTTGATTCCAAGAATTCTTCCTCCAAACTTCAGGCCTTATAGATATCCTTATGTCCAAAAGAGCGAAATATGATTGCAGAAATGCTAGAGGCTGGTATAATTCAACCTAGTCAAAGTTATTTCTCTGCTCCAGTAGTATTGGTGCACAAGAAAGATGGATCATGGCACATGTTTCCGGATTATAGGGAGATCAATGAGCTCAGTATTAAAAATAAATTTCCCATTCTTTTGATTGATGAATTATTAGATGAATTACATGGAGAAATTTATTTTACCAAGTTGGATCTTCGTTCAGGATATCATAAAATTAGAATGAAGGCTGAAGATATTCCGAAAACAAAATTTTGAACTCATGAGGGTCATTATGAATTTTTGGTCATGCCCTTTGGCCTTACCAATGCACCTTATACATTTCAAGGGTTGATGAGTTCCATTTTCAAACCCTTCCTTAGAAATTTTTTGCTAGTATTTCTTGATGATATAGTAATCTACAACAGGTCTTGGAAGGATCATGTTCAACATGTTGACAAGGTGCTCAAACTATTGGAGGAGAAACAATTATATGAAAAAGCATCCAAATGTTTCTTTGGAGTACAAGATTTGGAATATCTGGGTCATATTGTATCCCACGAGGATTTTAAGCTAGACCCTAACAAAATTAAAGTCGTTAAGGAATAGAAAGTCACCACAACCATAAAGCAGGTGCGTGGATTTCAGGGGTTAACAGGGTATTATCGCAATTTTGTTAAGAATTATGGGAGAGTAGCAGCACCTCTAAAAACATTATTGAAGAAAGAATCATTTTCATGGACTCCTGAAGCAACTAAGGCCTTTGAACATCTTAAAGAGGCAATGTTCCTAGCATCAGTCTTAGCTACACCAAACTTGACAAAAACCTTATTGTGGAATGTGATGCCTCAAGAAATGGAATTGGTGTTATTTTAATGCAACAAGGAAGACCCATTTCTTTTGAAAGTCGTTCAATCAAAGGAAAGTATTTACAAAAGGCTATTTATGAGAAGGAAATGTTGGCAATACTACATGCACTAAGGAAATGGAGACCTTACCTAATGGGAAGACACTTCAAGGTAAAAAATAATCATGATAGTCTTAAACACTTTCTGGAACAAATACTATCTTCAGAAGAGCAGCAAAAGTGGGTCACAAAGATGTTGGGTTATGACTTTGAAATCATCTACAAAAAAGGGAAGCTAAACGTTGTTGCAGATGCACTCTCAATAAAGGATGAAGAGGTGGAAGCATTGCTTTGTGCCATTTCAATTATCCAACCAGATTGGATAACCAAAAAAAGGGATGAATGGAAGAAGGATGAAGAAGTGTGGACACTCATTCAAAAGTTGCATCAAGATCCTAATACATCTGATACATTTAGTTGGAAAAATGATTCCTTATGGTACAAAGATCGCTTATATATTTGCAAGAATTCGCAACTAAAACAAAAGATTCTTTTGCAATTGCACACTTCCCCTTTCGGAGGACACTCGGGATTTTTAAAAACTTACCACAGGGTGAAGAAAGACTTTTTTCGGGATGGCCTTAAATTTGATATTCAAAAGTTTGTGGCAAAATGTTTGTTTTTCCAGAAAAATAAAGTTGAGACAATTAAGACCCTGGGTCTTCTACAACCTTTATCCATTCCAAGTCAACATTGGAAGGAGATTTCAATGGATTTTATCACAGGTTTACCTAAGTCCAAAAGAAGGAGTGTCATCATGGTGGTAGTTGATAGACTTACCAAGTATGCACACTTTTGTGCATTATCTCATCCATTTAAAGTGAATACAGTTGCTATTGCATTTATGGAAACAATTCAAAAGCTACATGGAAACTCGAAGATTATTGTAAGTGACAGAGATCCCATTTTTACTGGAAATATTTGGATGGAATTATTTTCTTGTTTGGGTACTCAACTAGCTCATAACTCATCTTATCATCCTCAAGTCGATGGTCAGACAAAGATAGTGAATAAATGTTTGGAAGGACATCATCGTTGTTTTGTATCTGATAAGAAAGCACAATGGGTCAAGTGGTTACCTCTTGTTGAATGGTGGTATAACACTTTCTTCCATACTGCAGCAAAAATGACCCCATTTATGGCACTTTATGGATATCATCCACCATCCATCACATCTTCTTTAAGGGAAAATTCTATGGTTCAAGAAGTGGAGGATCACATCGAGCATCAACAAGAAGTTCTCCAAATCTTAAAGGATAACCTAAATTTGGCACAAAATCGAATGAAACAACAGGCAGATCAACATCACAGTGAGAGAAGTTTTGACGTGGGAGATTGGGTATTTTTATGAGTACAACCATACAAACAAATGTCCCTCAAGCAAGCTAATAAGGATAATAAATTATCGCCAAAGTAATATGGTCCTTACAATGCTTTGCAAAATATTGGTACTATGGCATAAAAATTGGAGCTCCCTAATTCTTCGGCAGTGCATCCATTTTTCCATTTTTCATGCTTGAAAAATGTTATAGGGGACAAAATTCTAGTTCAAACAATATTTCCAGAACTTGATGAGGAAGGAAAATCCATATTGGAACCTGAAGCAGTCACGGAAACAAGAAATCGACAACTATGAAATCCATCAATTTCAGAGTATCTCATCAAATGGAAGAACTTACCCACTGAAGATTCTACATGGGAGGATGAGAATTTTATACAAAAGTACCTGAAGCTACTCAAGCATTGAGGACAACACTTTTTTGAAGGAGAGGAGCATGTTAGCTCCCTATATTACTAGTATAGTCCCTTATTGTTGTTAGTGTAACCCCCTTATTTTTATTTTTGTACCCTTGTAACCCCCATATTGTTATTATTGTGCCCTTAAATTATTATTGTTAGTTCGGCTAGGATTACATTGTGGCCCCACTAGGATTAAATTGTGGCCCCATGGAATCCTATATATAAAAAGGAGGTTTTGTCATTCATATCATCCAAGAATTGTTCATTATGTAATGTATTGGAGGTTGCCCCCTCGAAGTGGCTGATTTCTAAGGTGCTGATCTCTCTTTTCTTCTATTTTTGGAGCTGGTTTCACAACACTACCCAAGAGAAGAATAGTCCAAGAAGTTCATACGTTGGGAACACCAGGGTGGATTATGTACCATGGAGAGACAATGAAGAAGGTGTTTATAAGTCATGTGTCTCACCAACATTGAAGCCCATTGTCTCGTTGAAGAGATGCGGCTGTTAGTCAAGGCCTTGCACTAGTACAATGCTGGTTGATATGATGCTATACAGATGGGATTACCAATCCGATTTTTCTTATGAGATTCTTTAAGTTTGAAAGCAATTATATGAATACCTCCCTATTTAAGAGGGAGTGTTGTAAAATGTAACTAGGTCGGTCTTCATGCTAACTATGTAATTATTAAAAGTAGAAGACAGTGATAGTAAAAATGTATTTTTGTCTCATGGGTTTCATGAGAAATATTTTATGTAGATAGAATTCTTCTTGATGTCTGTTAGGTTCTTGTCTTCTAAAGTATAAATAGGATTAAGTGTCATGAAGGATCTACACCATGTAAGGTTACTCTTAAACAACCCTCCAAAAGGTGTTGGAAGACAAGCTCAAATATGACAGAAACAACCTTCATCAATCTTGGAATATATGTGTATTAGTATGCCAAAGAAACAATCTACAAGTCGGCCTAAGTTAAGGTTATAAAGTTGGCCTAAGTATCAATATGAATATTCAGCCTAAAATATGTTCAAGTCTCCTATATATATGTCCACACTACGGCTCATTTGGACTACATAGATTTGCGGACTTGTCTCTGAGTTAGTGTGGATATTTAAAGGAACAATTACAGTCAAGTCTGAAGTGAACAAGCATGGAAGAAAGAACAGAAATTGTGGATTAGTTTGAGAAGGTATAACAGAACAGATCTAAGGAAAATATTGCATGCGGTCAAGTCTAAAGGTGACAACGTTTAAAAGAGAGTAGATCCAAGAACAGTTTTGAATGCAGACTTATCTAAAGGAAGAAAGAATTGAATGATACAATTTCGAAAGTAACTAAATGATGCAGTTTATAGAAGTAGCTGAAGGATAGGAATTGCGGAAGTGACTGAAGGTTTTATCAATTGAATAAAGGATATAATAAGGATATCTCTGCTATTATAGTATCTAAGGAAAGAATTTGTAAAAGACAAAGACCTCAAGTAAGGAAGGTAAATCATAGATTTACCTTCCTAACTACACTTCAAGATACTCAGTTATTAGTGAACATAATTTTGTCTCTGCATTTGAATAAGTACTTTGATAATTGACTTGATGAAAGATTAACTAAGTGAAAGAAGAAATACATAAGTAAGATCACAAGTAGTTATCCAGAAGAGAATTTGTATTAATCCTTGTCTAGTTTTAAATGCAGTTTTCTAAATATCCTCCTCAACTATTCTAAATTGATGATAACCACTTTATAAATCCAACTTAATGAATTATAATTCATATTTTAACTAATTTATTAAATCATCAATGTGTGGAAGTGGGTAGAAATTCTTTACTGTGATTTTATTAAGTGCACGGAAATATATGCACATGCACCAAGTCTCATCCTTCTTCGGTACCAAAATTATTGGTGAACCACATGGAAAATTAGATGGGCATATGATACCTTTGTTCAACGATCCTTTTATTTTCTTCTTGATTTCCAAACTCTCCACAATTGACATGCTATACATACCAATATTTTGAAGTGGAACATCCTATTGCAGCTGAATCTCATGCTAAATTCCCCTCTTGGGAGGTACCCCACTTGGTTCTTGAAACATCTCTCCATGCTGAATTACCACATCAAAAAAATTAGATTTTGATTTTTCATCACATCCTTCAAAATATTTATAGTTAACATCATCCTTTTTCTTGATCATGAGAAGCACACAATGTTTACTTGCATTAACTAGCCTTTTCATTTGCCCTACATTAACTAAATAAATATTCAGTTTTTTTGTGATGAGTTTTCAAAATATACTTCACCTCGTCCTTAAGAAAATGATATTTGTTCTCATGGCGATAAAACACTGCTTTCCTATCATACAAATATGGAATTCCCAATATAATCCCAGAAATGTCAAGTGGAACCACATCTAACTCGACTTCGTCAACAAAGTTTGCAGTAATAGAAAATCGAAACATGCATTTCCTTGTAACCCAAAGGGTATGCTTTATGGTGTTTTATGGTTTGAAGCTTAAGCTTTTTGACAAATTCTTCTGAAATTAGGTTTTCTTGTGAACCATTATCAAACAATGCATCAATATTTGTATGATTTGAAATCACCCTAACATGGAAAAATTATATCCTTGTGTCTTCATTTGGAGTGTTGTTGTGACTATTTGAGGAAGTAGTAATTGCTATGGCTTCCTTTCCATTGTTAACCATGGCTACAATCTTGGTCTCATCTCCTTAATCGAATTCAAGATCTTGTTGTGTGGTGGCAATAATCATTCGTTTCCCCTTGTTATTTGTTTTCTTAGACCCTTTTTTAGGATGTAGTTTCCAGCAGTGGGCTTCATCATGCTTCTCTTTGGAATAATGTTTGCAAGTATATTTCTCCCCTTATTTCTCGATGCTTGCATTCTTCTTTCCCTTCCCTTTTCCTCCCTTCTCTTTTCCCTTACCCTTGAATGGCTTCTTCTTACTACCTGTTAGGTCCCTATATTACTAGTATAGTCCCTTATTGTTGTTAGTGTAACCCCCTTATTGTTATTATTGTGCCCTTGTAACCCCCATATTGTTATTATTGTGCCCTTAAATTATTATTCTTAGGTCGGCTAGGATTACATTGTGGCCCCATGGACTCCTATATATAGAAAGGAGGTTTTGTAATTTGAAACATCCAAGAATTGTTCATTCATGTAATGTATTGGAGGTTTCCTCCTTGAAGTGGCTTATTTCTAAGGCGTTGATATCTCTTTTCTTCTATTTTGGAGCTGGTTTCCTACCATTTGGTATCAGAGTTTTGGATTCTAGGGTTTCGCTATTCCAAACCGGTCATCGTGGAATTTTCACTATAACTTTTTTTCTACGAAGGTTCAGAAGTTGAAATTTTTAGAATGTGAAGCAGAAATCGTGAGGAACATATTCGAAAAATTTCAGAGATTGGTTTGCAATATTTTCGGAGATATGATCTGTGGAAGTTAGGTATTTTTGCAGGCTCCTGAATTTCTCTTAAAAAGGTCATCATGTTATTTTCACTATAAATTTGTTTCTACGAAGTTTCAGAAGCTGAAATTTTTAGAGAACGAAGCTGAAATCTTGAGAAACACCGTCACAAAATTTCAAAACTTGGTTCGCAATATTTTTGGAGATATTGTCTATGGAAGTTAGGTCTTTTTCACGCTCCCGAATTTCATCTCAAAGAGGTGATCGTGGGAAAATCTTCATAACTCACTCTCTGAGCATTGGATTGGAATTCTGTAAAAATTTACTTGAAGTACACAAACTTTTGTTTCCCGTCTATAAATTTCAGAAACAAAGGATTAAACAGTAACACGTGGCAAGTCGTACAAGTCCACCCTACTAAACCAATCCATAATTAGGTCATTGTGGGAGATTGGACACAACTTTTCCTTGAAGAATCCAAATCAAGTCAGACTTGTGGCATTTGAAAGAAGCTTTAGAGGACTGCTACATGGCTGAATTTCAGATATTGAGGATATGCAATTATAGATATAAGTCAATTTCAATATCGAGCTCCTCAAAAGCAAGTAAAAGGCACGTATTTTTTATTTTTTTTTAATTTTTTTAATTTTTTTTTAATTATTTAATTATTTATTATTTTTTTCTGAATTGCATAAGTCTTGTTCGAAGAATCAAGTTGAATTGATTCCAAGGGCATATTATAGAATATATATCAGTATTGGATTCTCAAATGGCCCCTAAAAGGAATTCAACACCAATTAAGCCTTTAGAAGGCTCTACTATGACTCATGAAGACGAAGAATGGAAACATGACATATCAAAATTAGAAGAGCAAGTGCAACAAATTTTTCTCTCGCAAAGAGCAACAAAAAATGACATGGAAGTTTTGAACAAAGGCGTGGAATCTAAGATGGATAGTTTGAAGAATGGCATGGAAGCTAAGATGGATGGCTTGGAAGCTCACATGGAATCTAAGATGGATGACATGGAATCTAAGATGGAAAACATGAAGAATGATCTAAAAGTAGACATGGAAGGTTTGACAAAGTTGATACAACAAATGTTTCCTAATGGTGAAAAGATAGTAGAGGAAACTCATGATGAGAACAAAATAAATGTTAATCGTGATTTAATAAACTCTAATGTTGGCCAGAAGAACCACCATATTCCAAAAATGGATATGAGGAATTTTGATGGAAAGGATCCTGTAACATGGATACTACAGATGGAGCACTATTTTGATCTCAATAATGTGCAAAACACACACTAGGTACGCATTGCAACTTTACATTTAGAACAAAATACATTTGTATGGTAGCGATGGCTTTGCTCCCGTAAAAAAATTGTCACTTGGTCAATTTTTACGAAGGAAATGATAGCACATTATGAGGATACAAAGAGAAACACCTTCTTTAGCCAATTGATAAATCTCAAACAAAATGGTTTAGTGGGGGAGCACATTGAGGACTTCCAAAAATTGAATATAAGGGTAACTGATATTCCAGAGGAACACAAAATTGATCTCTTCATAGGTACTTTAAAGGATAACATCCAACATGAAGTTCATGTTTTGGAACCTAATTCATTGGAGAAGGCATTCAGGTTGGCAAGAAAAATTGAATGTAAAATTATGGCAACAAGGAAGCCTACCACTCACTTCTATAAAGAGGGAAGTGTTGCTACTCCTAGATTTCAACAACCTACAAGGTTGACACCACAAAAATTGGAAGAAAAAAGAGCAAAAGTGCTTTGCTATAGTTGTGATATCAAATACATTAAAGGTCATAAATGTGCTAAGAAGAAATTATTTTATATAGATTATGAAGAGAAAGAAGAAAATGAACAAGAAGAGGATATACACTAGGAACCAACCCTAGAAGAGGAAGAAACGAGTCTGACCATATCGTGTAATGCATTGGTAGGAATTACCACTCCTCAAACTCTCAAGATAGAAGGAAATATCAAGAAGAAAAAGGTAATAGTGTTGATTGATTCAGGTAGTACCCATAATTTTATTCATTGTAAGGTAGCCAAGGAATTGAATTGTTTCCTATACCTAGCACCAGAATGTCAAGTGATGGATGCAAATGGAGGAACTATAAATTGCTTTGGAAAATGCCATAATATCAAGCTAACCATGGGGTAATGTGTATTTAATATTCCAATGTTGTCCATTCTTATGGGAGGTGATGATGTTGTACTAGGAGCACAATGGTTACAATCTTTGGGGACGATAGCTTTTAATTTTCAAGAACTTTTCTTGAATTTTTTTTTCATAAGGAAAGGAATTCGAATTACGGGGTATTGCAGGGAAGCTGGGAAATATAATAATCTCTAATGCCATGACAAAGCTTGTAAAGAAAGAACAACGAGGCATAATTGCACAATTATGCTCACTAGAAGTTCCAACATCAAAATCATCTATTTTTGTAGATCTCCAAAAAGTCTTGGACAATCATTCCAAGGTTTTTGAAACTCCCAAAGGACTCCCACCTATTTGTGATCATTATCATGCTATTCATTTGATTCCGGGAAGTCTTCCTCAAAACATCAGGCCTTATAGATATTGGTACACAAGAAGGATGGATCATTGCACACGAGTCCCGATTTTAGGGAGCTCAATAAGCTCACCATTAAAGATAAATTTCACATTCTTGTGATTGGTGAATTATTGGATGAATTACATGGATCAATTTATTTTACCAAGTTGGATCTTCGTTCAGGATATCATCAAATTAGAATGAAGACTGAAGATATTCTGAAAACATCATTTCAAACTCATGAGGGTCATTATGAATTTTTGGTCATGCCTTTTGGCCTTACCAATGCACCTTCTACATTTGAAGGGTTGATGAATTCCATTTTCAAACCCTTCCTTAGAAAATTTGTGCTAGTATTTTTTGATGATATACTAATCTACAGTAGGTCTTGGAAGGATCATGTTGAACATGTTGACAGGGTGCTCAAACTATTGCAGGAGAAACAATTATATGCAAAAAAATCCAAATGTTTCTTTGGAGTACAAGAAGTGGAATATTTGGGTCACATTGTATCTCACGAGGGTGTTAAAGTAGACCCTAACAAAATTAAAGCCATTAAGGAATGGAAAGTCCCCACAACCATAAAGAAGTTGCGAGGATTTCTCGGGTTAACAGGGTATTATCGCAAGTTTGTTAAGAATTATGGGAGAATAGCAGCACCTCTAACAACATTGTTGAAGAAAGATGCATTTTCATGGACTCCTGAAGCAACTAAGGCCTTTGAACGTCTTAAAGAGGCAATGTGCCTAGCACCGGTATTAGCTACACCAGACTTCACAAAAACCTTTATTGTGGAATGTGATGCCTCAGGAAATGGAATTGGTGCAGTTTTAATGCAGGAAGGAAGACCCATTGCTTTTGAAAGTCGTCCAATCAAAGGAAAGTATTTACAGAAACCTATTTATGAGAAGGAAATGTTAGCAATACTGCATGCACTAAAGAAGTGGAGAACTTACCTAATGGGAAGACACTTCAAGGTAAAAACTGATCATGATAGTCTGAAACACTTTTTGGAACAAAGACTATCTTCAGAAGAGCAGCAAAAATGGGTCACAAAGATGTTTGGTTATGACTTTGAAATAATCTACAAAAAAGGAAAGCTTAATGTTGTTGCAGATGCACTCTCAAGAAAGAATGAAGAGGTGGAAGCATTGCTTTGTGCCATTTCTATTATCCAATCAGATTGGATAACTGAAGCAAGAGATGAATGGAAGAAGGACAAAGATGTATGGACACTCATTCAAAAGTTGCAGCAAGATTCTAGTACATCTGATACATTTAGTTGGAAAAATGATTCCTTATGGTACAAAGATCGCTTATATCTTTGTAAGAATTCCCAACTAAAAAAAAAGATTCTTTTGGAATTGCACACTTCTCCTTTAGGAGGACACTCAGGATTTTTAAAAACTTACCACAGGGTGAAGAAAGAATTTTTTTGGGATGGCCTTAAATCTGATATTCAAAATTTTGTGGCGGAATGTTTGGTTTGAGACAATTAAGACCCCGGGTCTTCTACAACCTTTATCCATTCCAAGTCAACGTTGGGAGGAGATTTCAATGGATTTTATCACAGGTTTACCTAATTCTGAAGGAAAGAGTGTCATCATGGTGTTAGTTGATAGAATTACCAAGTATGAACACTTTTGTGCATTATCTCATCCATTTAAAGCAAGTACAGTTGCTACTACATTTATCGACACAATTCAAAAGCTACATGGAAACCCAAGGGTTATTGTGAGCGACAGAGATCCCATTTTTACTGGAAATTTTTGGACAGAGTTATTTTCTTGTTTGGGTACTCAATTAGCTCATAGCTCATCTTATCATCCTCAATCTGATGGTCAAACTGAGATAGTAAATACATGTTTGGAAGGATATCTTCGTTGTTTTGTATCTGATAAACAAACACAATGGGTCAAGTGGTTACCTCTCGCTGAATGGTGGTATAACACTTCCTTCCATACTGTAGCAAAAATGACCCCATTTATGGCACTTTATGGATATCATCCACCATCCATCACATCATCTTTAAGAAAGAGAAAATTCGAAGGTTCAAGCAGTGGAAGATCACATCGAGCATCAACAAGAAGTTTTCCAACTCTTAAAGGACAACCTTAATTTGGCACAAAATCAAATGAAACAATAGGCAGATCAACATCGCAACGAGAGAAGTTTTGATGTAGGAGATTGGGTATTTTTACGGCTACAACCATACAAACAAATGTCCCTCAAGCAAGCTAAGAAGGATAATAAATTATCGCCAAATTAATATGGTCCTTACAAGGTGTTGCAAAATATTGGTACTATGGCATAAAAAATGGAGCTTCCTGCTTCTTCACAAGTGCATCCAATTTTCCATGTTTCATGCTTAAAGAAGGTTATAGGTGAAAATCTTCCAGTTCAAACAATATTGCCAGAACTTGATGAGGAAGGAAAAATCATATTGGAACTTGAAGTGGTCACGAAAACAAGAACTCGACAGCTACGGAATCAATCAATTTCAGAGTATCTCATCAAGTGGAAGAACTTACCCACTGAAGATTTTACATGGGAGGATGAGAATTTTAAACAAAAGCACCTAGATCTACTCAAGCATTGAGGACAACAATTTTTTGAAGGAAAGGGGCATGTTAGGTCCCTATATTACTATTATAGTCCCTTATTGTTTTTAGTGTAACCCCCTTATTGTTATTATTGTACCCTTGTAACCCCCATATTGTTATTATTGTGCCCTTAAATTATTATTGTTAGGTTGGCTAGGATTACATTGTGGCCCCATGACTCCTATATATAGAAAGGAGGTTTTTTTAATTCGAATCATCCAAGAATTGTTCATTCATGTAATGTATTGGAGTTTTCCCTCTCGAAGTGGCTTATTTCTAAGGCATTGATATCTCTTTTATTCTATTTTTGGAGATGGTTTCACAACACTACCCTCTTCCTGCATGTTCTTTCCCCTTGCTTCAAGATGTGTGGCTTTCACACATACTTCACCTAAGTTGTTTGGGTTAAACATAAGGATAATATGTTTGAATTAGGAATGTAAACCCCCAATGTATTTCAAGAGTGTGTCTTTTGAATTCAAATTTACTCCTAACAACAAAGCCCTCTTCCTGAACTGTTGGGTGTACCCTTGAGCTGTTTGGCCTTTGACTTGCTTAAAGTTTTGCAAACTCATAATTTATTTTTGCATATAGGCTAATGGATAAAACTATATTTTAATGGAAGAAATGAATTCAACCCAAGAAATTCATTTCTTACCATGAATTCGCATCTCCTCTTGAGTCTTTTCCTCCCACCAAACTAGTGCTCCTCCTTCTAGCCTTAATATAGCCAACTGGATCTTTATGTTGTCCTCTTGTATATTTTGAATTCTGCAGTATACTTCCAATTGACAGATCCAATTGTCTAACTTCTCTACATTTACCTCACCATTGTATGTGGAAATTTCAAACTTGATGTCCAACTTGAGTAATGGATTTTTTCCTTTTGGGATTTTTGAATGAGTGTGGGTGGTTTTTGTGGTGGAAGTGGAATATGAAGATGTTGATGAATATTATGAGGATGAGGATGGTGGAGATGGAGGTGGATTTCCTCCACTACCTTTCAAACTCTTTTCTTCATCCTTCTTACCATATGAATATCCTTCTCCATGTGGAGGCTTAGAACCTTCTCCTGCTCTTTCTGCAGTGAATGCATCAAACATCATTTTAACCATTCTTTGAATGTCTTTGAATTATCTCTTAACATAATCCTCTTCTGAATGTCCATGAGTCTCTCTAACACCTTACATAATGGCTAAGGATTCAAGCTCCACTCTTGATGTTTGTACCTCTTCAATCACTTCAACTTCTTATGCAATTTGTACCTCTTCAATCTCAACTACTGGAGATAGAGCTTGAGGTTATCCAAGTGAAACTTTGAGTGGAAATTTTGCCGAAGATGATGATTTATAAGCTCTCTTTCTTCTTTTCCTAATCTCATGACTAACAATCAATAATGTCCCTTCTCCTCTCTGTAACTTCAACCTTGTAAGCACCATAAAATTCCAACTATCAAAACCCTTCTTGCACAATCTCAAGCAAAGCAAGAAAATAACCTTTAGCAACCTTGTGCTTTGATACCAAATTCATAAGGAATTGATTGTTATTTAATGTTGTGCTAATATAAGTTTCATATTTAACATAAAAATTCTTTGTTTTGCTTCTTATAAAATGGTTTATACATGTGATTATGATTGAAAATTGAATAAACTTGATGAGATTAAGTGTAATTCATGAACATAAAAGAATGGAAACTAAATATTGAAAAAAATCATATAAAACACAGAAAAAAAAACCAACTGAGTCAAATACACATGGTTTTGTTGAAGGAGTTCACCCCTCCTAGGCTACATCTCCTTGGTTTAGCTTCCATGGCATGGGCCTTTGTATTATTTTAAATTGTGCAAAAGTGTTGTTTAGAGTCTCTTGTTTCCTCTACAACTTACTCCAATGGCTCCAAATGTTGTGAAACTAGCTCCAAAAATAGAAGAAAAGAGATATCAATGCCTTAGAAATAAGCCACTTCGAGGGGGCAACCTCCAATACATTACATGAATGAAAAATTCTTGAATGATTCAAATTACAAAACCTCCTTTCTATATATAGGAGTCCATGGGACCACAATGTAATCCTAGTGAGGCCATAGTGTAATCCTAGCCGACCTAACAATAATAATTTAAGGGCACAATAATAACAATATCGGGGTTACAAGGGTACAATAATAACAATAAGGGGGTTACACTAACAACAATAAGTGACTATACTAGTAATATAAGGACCTAACATGCCCCTCTCCAAAAAAGTGTTGTCCTCAACACTTGAGTAGCTTTGGGTGCTTCTGTATAAAATTATCATCCTCCCATGTAGAATCTTCAGTGGGTAAGTTCTTCCACTTGATGTGATACTCTGAAATTGATCGATTTCGTAGCTGTCGAGTTCTTGTTTCCGTGACCGCTTTAGGTTCCAATATGATTTTTCCTTCCTCATCAAGTTATGGAAATATTGTTTGAACTAGAAGATTTTCACCTATAGCCTTCTTTAAGCATGAAACATGGAAAATTGGATGCACTCGTGAAGAAGCAGGAAGCTACAATTTGTATGCCATAGTACCAATCTTTTGCAACACCTTGTAAGGACCATAGTACTTTGGCGATAATCTATTATCCTTCTTAGCTTGTGTTAGTTCCCTGTAATCAGCAAGATTGGAAAAATTCCGACCGTAGGGAGAAACATCGTTTCAACCACTTTGGGATTCTAGGATCTAGCCCTCCTGAATCCGGAGAGGGATCTCTCCAATAAGTGCAAAGATGGATTTGTCTTTGAAGTTTTGGGGTAATGATATTAGGCTAGTTATAAATGCCAAGGGTTTGTTTTGTTTTTTGGATGGTTGAGCATGATTACTGTTTGAGGTGGAAAGTTCTAAATGCAAAGAGTTTAAAAGGTGATAAGTTGCAAGCAATCAGAGTAAGCTTTGGCCAGGAAGATAGATAATTGCAGGTTTTAGTCCATTGGGCTATGGAGTCATAATAGGGTTTAATTGGAATAGTAAGAGGCAAGAGTGGTCCATGGGGCAAGTAAATTATGTCTAAGGATCTCTTTAAAGTTTTATTTATGGAATGAAATGATACAACAAGAAGGGGAATTAAACAGATGCAGAACAAAGAGAAGCCCAAGATCTGGAAAGTACTTTTAAACTAGCCAACTTTTGACATACACTTAATAAAAACATGAAAGTCAACTAGGATCTGGTAAGTACTTTTAAACTATCCAGCCTTTGATACACTTTCAATAGAAAACATTTTAAAACAAAGGGAAACTTGAAGGCAACGGTTGGAGTAGAAACTAGCGGGTCGGGCTCACCACAAATCCTCTCCTAGCTCTGCTTTACTTGGTTACTTTCAAGAAAAACACAAATATAACATAGAATGGCCTAAGATCTGGTAAGTACTTCTAAACTAGCCAACTTTTAACACATTCCAAGGGAAACATTCAGACAGTCTTTGGGGATAAAACTAGGACCAGGGCACACCATATCTTTCTTAGTTCATCTCTACTTAACATATACTGAACATAAAATTTAAGAATAATATTTAGCTAAGACAATAAGACGAGGGAACACCAGCATTCCTATGCTTAAACTGAATTGAATCATTCCTAAATAACACTGATTGGAAGAAAACATTCAGATAAAGATTTTCAGTCAGAGAAGGGTACGAATATACAGTAGGTCCTAACTCTATGCATGTTGTTCTTTATAAGAGAAGATGAACACATTGAAAACATAAACAAAATAACAAGTTACAATGAGAAAAACATCATTGTCAACATAGACCAGGATCCCATAAATCATCTTGTATTGATGCTCCAAACCAGTTACAGCTTTAAGTCCAATGCTTTAGTTTAGCAATCATCTAATCATGTCAGACTAACTTATCTATCACAAGCAGAGCTCCAAGGGCCAGTGAACACTATTTACAATCAGAAGTTTCCAGCTCAATTACATTTCAAAGTTCAGCAAGCACATCAACCAACCCCTCTCTCATCTTCTGCAGTAATATTTATAGAAGAATGAGGAGGTGAGATCTAATGAAAGATATCTAAAGATAATTAATACAGACTTAAATGGCTTCTCGGCCTTTGGGGGCTCAATGAAGAAGCTTACATAGGTGTCTTCTGTATTAAATAATTTACATAAAGATTTAAGTTCGGTGGGAGCTCTTTTTGACCTTTGAGGCTCTGTGTGACGTCAAAGTAACTCTGCTGATATTTTTTCATTAAGTTTGTTTGTAGAATTTACTCTCTGGCTGCGTTGTGAGGCAGATATCTGATCCTGATCAATAAATTCGGCCTGCATTTGATTGCTTTGAGGCGCAGGTGGCATTGTGGTAGCTGGGAGGAATCAATTTTCCTCAGATGCGGTGGTGGAGGCTTTCTGTCTGATGAACCTTTATGATTTCTCCTTTAACTCTGTTTTTAATCGGGGATTAGGCTTTTGATAAACCATTTTAGACTTAATCCCCGAAGATTTGTCTTCAATCTTCTGTTTTGGTGTGTTCTTGTTTTCTAGACTGATACTCTTTGACTGTGCCCGATTCATTGTGTTTTGTTGGTGCGTAGGGCTGCGCAGGGGTGATATGGCATCAATGCCTCATGAAACACCGATGAAACGTGAAGTTTAAACCATGCAAATGATTCTCTTTGATGGATCGGAGGTGGGAGGATCATCACCCTCTACCTCTGAATTTTCTTCAGACATAGCGGAAAAGCCATTAAACCCTGCAAAATACGAACAAATGTTATAAAATCGTGCATGTATAGGTTTACTGCTTCAGAAGGCACGTGGAGCGAGCATGGCCATTGGATGGCATCATCCAATGGTCGAGATTGATCAGAGGAATTCAAAGGGAAGGCAGAAAAAGAATTTGAATCGGAGCCATCGATCGTGCAGAGATCGACAGTCAGGAGCAGAGGTGAATAAATAATGTGAAGGGGTCACATTATTCGAAAAAATAAAATAAAAATGAGAAAAAAGGTTTAAAACCTCTGTTTTGGCGAAAAATGGTCGAAAATCATGTTCGGGGTTCGGGACAAACGCGGGTCGTCGGATGAGATCAGCCCACGCGATCAACGGCGGAGAACAGGTGTCAAGAACCTTAAAAATGCGCCCGGACATCAAAAATTTTAATAAAACCTTGCTGAATAAAGCTCCTGGGTTCGTATTGGGTGACTATGTGAAAAACACATGGAGATCCATCCCAATTAAACTTTGCCGCGTGGATGTTGATGTGGCACTGGGGACCAAGGCAATGGAGTACGGGCCATCGATCTGCAGATTAGATTGACGGCGGGAATTCTTTTATGACTGCATCGTACTTGTGGTTATCGCACGGGCTTCTTCGGAGCGCGACCACTGTCCGATGAGCGGCCTCAAATCGGACGGCGCGCATCAATATCACGCCCACTCCACATCCGATATTTAACGTGCGATGAGGGTGGTTTTGTCAACAGTGCTCAAGGCCACGCGTCGGGCAGTGAATAGAATCGCTACCGATCAGGAAAAAACCACCTTCCTCCTGAAAGCAGTGCGATGAATCCTGCGTGGTTTTGGAATGGTAAGTGGCTGGCGGGGACCACCGGGGTGATATACTGCACGCCGTCGATCTGCAGATCAGTTCGACGGTGGAGAGCGAATGGAACTTTGCATCGGTGGAAACTTTAGGAAATAATAAAAAACCGAAAAATTAATATAAAAAAAGGTTTATACTTTGGGGGCGGAATATTGATATTCAATATGGCTTGGCGCCTGGCTACGGAGGCCGCGGGTTATATGGAAAACCATGTGACCGGGGGTTTAGAATGGAGGGCTAATCAACATCGGGTGATGCGATAAGCGCTTGGAGGGCCAACGCCTAGTTCTGGCACCAGGGCATATGGAGGGGAGGGTTAAAGACTTAGCCCAAGGGGGCTTAAGTCTATATAATATAAAAAATGCATTTTTATGGATTTTCAATGGTTTTCAAAGGAATTTGAGGGTTTCGATAAAGCAAATAAGGGGGCTTAAAACCTTAGCAAAGGGTTTTTGATAACGGGGAAAGGGGAGAAACATGAAAAATGAAAGATTTTATGGGGGATGAAGGGGTTAAAATGAGGTTAGTGTTGGAAGGGGATGGAGGGGGGAAAATGGTGTTTGCAGCAGTAATCTCCTCAATGAAATTAGCAGAATTTTAGAGTTCTTAAGACAGGATCAACAATGAAGATTTGGACAAAGGCATGAAGCCTTCAAGATTCTTTAAGATTCAACACTTTTTAGCAATAAAATTTGTTCCTTGAAGGCTCCAAAATTTTTTAGCCACCTTTTGCTATAACAAATTTTATAGGTGGCTAACAGTGGCACTTGGGGATGGTGCCTTCTTGAAGGCATCAAGAACTTTAGACTTGCATTCTCTGGGAGGCTGACCTATGCCTCATCCATTGGGCTGTCCTTCCTTTGCTGGGATGATCTTGCTTTGAAAACATATTAGCAGTCATAAAATCAATGGATATTCATCAATACAAACTTTCTACCTACCCAATCCTACTGATCTAGAATTTTTTCTTCTTTAGAGTGCACTTGGATTGGCAAACTCTTTTCACAAAATTTTATTCTTTTGAAAGCAGGAAATCTAATCTATTTCTACTCCTTATTTCTCCATGGACTCAGATTAAACAGTTGAGCCCATATGATTCTCTACCTAATCTACTGTCTATTGGGATTAAACTGTCCAACATACTTTATTCTCTAAATTCTATTAACATAAATTTAAAAACAATCAAGTCAAGATTAAGTTGTTTGACTTGTTGTGATCTGTGGCATAAAAACAAGCTGCACATAGAAATTTATTTTGCATAAAATTTAAAACAAAAATTGGAAGGCCTGAGATATGAAATTTGAAAGCATTTCCTTCCTATTTTGTATAGCTCTATTTTGACTTTTGCTTGAGCTGTCTTCCCTTTGCTAACTGGTTCAGATTTTCAGCTGATTAGAACCAATTTTTTTACATCTTTAGACTCAGAATTTGAAACAGAATTGAGTCATTCTCTCTTTGAAACCTTTAGGTTCAGATTTTGAGCGTGTTTGAACCTTTAATTTCTATCCTAAACTATCTACTGATAAGCCAAGATTAAGCAATATGACAAATCGAATTCACTATCCTATCAATAGAAAAATTAAAGCTAATTAGTCAAGATTAAGCTGTTTGACTAACTAGAAGTGTGTTCTTTAGGAGTGGCATTTGAGCTTGCACACTTTCATATTTGTTTCTCTTTTTTGCTATGGGGCTATACCTTTCTTGTTTTCACAATCTGGCCTCTTTTATTTCTTTTCTTTGTTTTTGTATTTTTGATTTTTCATAACTTTGAATGAAATGATGGGTGGGGTATTTATAATGAGAAAAAGATAAAAAGGCTTTCAGAACATAATATGGATCAAGAGAAGTAATGCTTAAGCATCCTGCCATTGACAGGACCCCCAAACAATTCTACTCCATTCAACTCCTGCAAGAAAAATGCATTGTTACCAGCAACTGAATGTATAGAGTAAGGGCCAAGCCATAAGTTGTCAAATTTCCCATGCTTGCCCTTGTCTTCCTTCATTAAGTCCCACTTTAAAACTTTGTCCCCAATTTTGAAATTTTTGGCCTTTGTTCTTCTATCAAATTTTTTTTTAATGCTGTCCTGTTTCTACAATGCTTTGTTATAAACCTCCTCCCTAGTTTGCTGAAGATGAATGGTCTAATTTATTCTTCTGATCATGTCATTTTCTTCATTTTGCAACTCTTGAATCAACTTCATCACTGGTACTCCAAGGCTGTTTGGAAAAATTGCATCAGTATCATACACAAGCTGGAAAGGTTACATGCCAATAGATTTCTTCAAAGTCAATCTGTTAGCCCAAAGTGCATGAACTAGCTTTGTGTGCTAAGAATTTTTATTGTCCTTCAAAAGTTTCTTGATTATGTTCACTAAACCTTTGTTTGAGGATTCTGCAAGTCCATTACCTTGAGGGTAATAGGCCGTGGAATGCCCCAATGTTATCTTATATCTATGACAGAACTGAACCATCCTGTTTGATCCAAATGCTGCTGCATTATCAGTGATGATCTTGGTAGGATAGCCAAATCTGGAGAGAATGTTAGTCTTCATGAATTTTATAATAACTGAATCATTGGCCTACCTACAAGGTATGGCTTCTATCCACTTAGTGAAATAGTCTGTGGTAGTGAGAATCCATCGATGCTGGGCAGAAGATGATGGATGTATTTCTCTTATGAAGTCGAGTCCCCACTATTGAAAAGGAGCTTCAACACTGATTGGATGTAGAGGCAGGGGTAGCAGTTTTCTTTTGCCTTCAAAAAGTTGACATTTATGACAGGATATGTCATCTTGTGCACATCATGGAAAAGAGTAGGCCAATAGAAACCATCCCTCAAAATTTTGTTGGTTGTTGTCTTCCAGTACAAATGACCTCCACACTCTCCTTCATGGAACTGGTGCTTAACCTTCTCTGCATCAAACTCAGACAAACATTTAAGTAATATACCACTTGCATTCTTCCAATAAAGACATTTATATATAATGCAATAGTTTACAACTTTCAATTTTAAAAACCTTGCCTTTGTTTTTGTCAAACCAAGAGGTGTATTCAAATTAAGCAAAACATAAATTATATCAACATACCAAGAGGAATTAGTAAAATGGTTTTCAACAATGGGATTTGAGAATCCTTCTTGGTCATCCAAAGCATCAATCATATTAATATCAAGAACTTCAAATTTTGATTCAGCCATTAATCTAGCTAGACCTTGGCCTTTGATGAGTTTAGTGGGTTTTATCTCTAAATCATATTCAAGAATAACAACAATCCACTTACCTCTCTTACCATCTGGGTCCTTTGTTAGAATGTCTTTAACAACTGAGTTTGGGATGAAGGCAACAATCTGTGAGTGAAGGATGTATACTCTGAAGTCTTTCAAAGCTTTAACCAAAGCAAAAGCTTGCTTCTCCATAATGTTATACTTCAGAGGGGCATCCCTCAATGCCTTGATAAAGAATGCAATAGGCTGCTCTTGTCCTTGTGGATTTTTTTGTAAAAGGGCAGCAGCTATGGTATCTTCTGATGCAAATGAAAAAATATAAAAATCTTTCGAAAAATCAGGACTTATAAGAACCGGTGTTTTGTTTAACGCTTGTTTCACCAGTTCAAAGGACTTCTTTGCTTCCAATGTCCATTTTACCCCTTGCTCCTTTTTTAACATGTTTGTGATATTCCTAAGGAGCTCAGCCAAGTTGGGGATGAATCTTCTCAAAAAGTTAATCTTTCCAATGAAAGATTGCAACTCTTTGATGTTTTGAGGATGAGAGATTTGTAATATGGCCTCAATCCTTTTGGGATCTATCTTAATACTGTCTTCTGAAATAATGTGCCCAAGAAGTTTACCTTCTTGGAGACCGAATAGTGTATTCTTAGGGTTTAAGGATATCCCAAACTTTCTGCATTTCTCGAAAACTTTTCTTAGATGTTCTAAGTGTTCTTCATCTATTTTTGAAAACACAGTAACATCATCAAGGTATATAATGATGAAGTGGCCCAGTTATTTCGAGAATTCTATGTCCATGGCTCTTTGAAAAGTTGCTCCAGCATTCATTAGACCAAAGGGCATTTTCACATACATGGAAGTGCCCCATGGTGTAGTAAAGGCTATCTTTAATTGATCAGTAGGGTGAACTAAGATCTGATTGTACCCTAAGTAGCCATCCAGCAAAGAAATTCTTCTAGACCCTACCACCCTTTGTAAAATATGATCCATCTTAGGTAAAAGGTAGTTGTCTTTTAATGAAGCTTTGTTTAAGTCTCTAAAGTCTATAAAAAACCTGATCTCTCCAGTTTTCTTCCTAATTGACACCAGATTAGACACCCCCTCAGAATATATAATAGGGACAATAATACCAACATCGTACATTTTCATGATTTCCTTCTGAACCAAAGGCAACTGAACAGGGTTTATTCTACGTAGTTTCTGTTTGAATGGTTTTTGGTTTTCTTTGAGAGGTATTTTTTGTTGTATTATTTCAGTGTCATAGGACTTAATATCTTCATAACTCCACGCAAAAACATCAGAAAACTCTTTAAACAGCTCTATGTATTTAAGTTTAATGTGAGCTGGTAAAGTTTTGGATAGTTTAATCATTTTTGGTTTAGGTTCACTGCCTATATTGCACTCTTCCACCTCAGCCTCTATAGGTTCCAGTTTTGGTTTCTTGGCCACATCGTTAAAATCAAACAACTCTTCTAAAGGTTCCAGACCGCTTGGAAAACATTCATCTTTAGGGTGCAGAGTTTCTAACTCCTCTGTTTCTAATTCTGCATTCAATTCTGTTTTTATTTTTAGTTTACTAGTCAGAATATTAACATTGGCAAGCTCAGGAGACGGCTCTTCTTCACCAAGAAAATTTTCTTCATTGCAGTCTGTATCATAGTCTAACTCCGAACTGTGTAGTTCGAATTCATTTCTGAATTGCATGAAGTCTTCTATTTGTTTGTCTCCATCAAACACCTGCCAATACTTTTCGTTATCAGGCACTATTGGTCTAAATTTTATCTGAGTTGTGTATTCTTTGGTTTCATATGGCGTTAAACATGTTCTAGCTGTAAATGCTAAAATGTGGGCAGCAATATTTCTTTTTCTTGGGAAAAAAATCAGTTTGGACTCCTCGAATGTTTTCAAAAGGTCCATGACATCGTTTTGGTAGGCCCTAAGTCTGGGGTGATTTGCGTTATACTCCCCATTGACTTGCCTAATGACTAACTCTGAATCCCCATACACATTGATTCTTCTGGCTCCTAACTTTTTCAACAAACGTAAGCCTAAGAGAAGGGATTCATATTCTGCTATGTTGTTGGAACACTGAAAGTTTAATTTGCAGGAAATTCTTTCTGTGTGGTTGTTTCCACTGTTGGAAATCCAGACACCTGCACCAGCGTTAGTCCTAGTGCAGGATCCATCAAAATACATACTCCACAGAGGACTATTTTCGGTTTCGTCCGTTTGGTGTTTGTCCTCTTCAACTAACGTGCCTTTTGATTGTTGTGGAATGTTAGCACTTAGTTGCATTTGTTTCAAATCCTCAAGTCTTTCAGTGGATTGAGGGTTGTTTTCTTGAATGTCAAGGTTTAAGAGAAATGGACCGATGACTTGTAGCTCAAGACCTGTGTTTTGTTTGCTAGGGTTCTCAGGTTCAGTAAACGGTTCTGATACTGCTACATTATCTTCTTCCTCCTCTCTATTTGTCATTAAATCTGTTAAAGTGACTTGTTCACTAAATTTTTCATCATTGAACATAATAAAATAATCAAGGCCTGTATTTACAGAATAAAGGGGAGAGTCTGTGGTCTGTCTTGGCTTGTAACTGTGTATTGCATATGAGACTCCCTGTAAAGTCTTCTAGTCTGATTGAAAACATGGATAGTCGCATAGGTCATGTCCATTTGCATAGTCCCCTGTAACTTAGCCCCCCATGATCTTGATAACAACATTCCATACTTGGGGAGAACATCAGCCACAACAATATCCATTACTAAGCATTTGGCTGGAATCTGGGCTAAGTTAACACAAAGATCTTTGATTAATCCTAAACATTTTACTCAAAGGAGTAAAGATCTTTGTAAGGTCTGGTGATTTCTAGACCAAGGCTCTCCATTACAGATTTTGGCATTAAATTATGAGAAGCCCCAGAATCATGCATAGCATTGTGTAAAATTTTTTCATGAATGTTTAAACTCACATAAAAGGGAGGAACAGGTCCCTCTTGATATCTACCTTCAATCCTAGGACCAAAAATAAGCTCTGTTTGGTTATCATTAAGATTGATTGTATCCTCATTTTCCTCTATATTTAAAGCCTTCAAAATTTGGGTCCTATATACATGCTGGGCAGCTAACTCAGTAAGGGGAATAGAGATTTTGATCTTTGAAACTTCCTGATCCAGGCTGAAAGGAATTTGACTCTTTAAAGTACTTGTTTCAGCCTTATTAGCTGTCACTCTATCAGCAATATCAGCTTGCTGATTTGTTCTATTTACATTTGAAAACATGGTTTTAACAGGAGTACTAGCCGAGATGTTAGTACTGCTAATGTCTGCACTCTGTTTTTCATTGTTTTGAGTTCCTTCCTCTTTACCATTATCAGAATTAACAACCACTGTTTTGTCCTTTTGTTTAACCATTTTAGGCCTGGTTGTAGTGTTGTTTTGTGAAGATTTGTCAAAGGTTTTGTTGTTGGGGGTTTGTTGATTGGTTTTACTCCCGAGGTCATATTATCTTTGAGACTCTATGATGACATTTTCCATGTCTTGATAATAATTCTCATCATCGTCTCTTTTGTCATCATAAGGTGTGTATAGACCTTGTTTCCTATCATAATGAATCTCAAAGTCATCATTATCTACCCCCAGCATGTTGATATCATCTTCCTCTGTTATCTCATCTGTTTCCTTAACCTCACTTACATATTTTTGATGAAAGGGAGGAGTGATATGTTGATCATCTTCCCTAGGTCTATTTGGAGGTTGGTTCCTTCTAAAATTCTAGTTTTGGTTCTGGTTTCTATTTTGAGGAGCAGTTTGATTTTGGCTTGCTTGTTCTCTCTTAATAATGCTCATCTCTTTCATCATTTCTTCCATCATTCTCTGCATCTTTGAGTTGGAAGTAGAGGGTGTAGATTCCTCTCTAAAGGACACTCTCCTTTCATTTTTAATTCTTGCTCTCTTCTCCATTAAGTTGACTTCCACAGAAAGAGCACCCTTTTGCATCTCTTCAAGAGTTGCAGGATATATTTCCCTCAACTAATAGGCCATCTCAGGGTCAAACCCTTCAGGAAACTTGTTTAAAGCCGTGCCTTGTGGAGGTTTTATCTCTAGGGAAAGTGCATTATACACACTGTTAAATCTAGTGCAATAAGCTTGCACACTTTCTCCAGTGTTTCTATGTAGGTTCTTATAGTCAGAAAGGACTTGGAGAGGATTCTTCTTCACTTCCCATTTGTTTAAGAATTTTTGATGGAAGGATTGGAGATCATTGATACTATGGGGGGTTAAGCCTTTGAACCATTTTCTTACTTCTCCCCCTAAGCTCTGAGAAAATAATCTAAGGTTGACAGAATCAACATCAATTTCATTTCTATCAAAGTAGTCATTCATCTTATCCACATGTTGTGATGCAGTTGTAGCATTACTAGCATCATATAATGGAATTTTGGACTGATAGTCCTGTGGAATATTGACTAATGGTACAGGAAGGACTAAGGGAGCATACCATGCTTCCATGATATGTGGTGGGGGTGGATTCACAAAAGGGAAAGTGGGCTGAAGTGGAGTGGTTTGAATAGTGGATGCAGGGTGAGCAGAAGTGGATGGACCAGGAGTAGATTGCTGAGCTGATCTTGGATGAGAGACACCTAAGTTGTGAAGGAAATGTAAATCAAGAGGTGTTGTTTCTCTGCTACTAGGATTTTCACTTGATTAAGGAGATGAAAGTGAAGACTCAGAATCTAACTGATCTAAATCACCAAGAGACCTAGTTCTAAAGGGATTTACCAAGTCAACTTGTGATTGTTTTAGAGCTGAAAGATTTTCAGGGACTGAATTAGCTCTCAAGGGTGATCTGAAAACAATTGACAATTTAATCCTAGGAGACTTCCTAAGGATACTTTCTGGGTTATCAACTATCTCAGGTGGGTCAAGGTCAGGATGGGCTCTAGTGTGAATCTTTCTAGGAGCCACTATGCTGTGTTTTTCAGACCCAAATAAACAAGAAAAGTTCAACCAGATATGACAATATTTAAGAGGTTAACTAGTCTGTTTTACAAATTTAAATCCTACAGTCCTCTAACTCAGTTTGAATGATATTATAATGATAAGGGCTCTTCCCAGTGGAGTCTTAAGGTATTTTTAGGATTGTGGAGTCGCCAAGTGGAAGTTTTTAGCTCCTAAGGAGGTAAAAGATTTTATGGTCCACCACCATGTTTATTGGATACCAATCTGAAATATTTTTAGGTTTTTCTGAGTTATTTTTCAGTTGTGTGTTTTCTAAGAATATGTTGACTTTGTTTCAAAACTTAGCTATGGTTATGAGACAAAGACAGTCTACTCTTAAGGCAAAGTCAGCTGATCTTTCAAGGTTAGATAAAGACTTATGAGAATCCTAGGGTTTGCCTAGTTTGTCACTGATTCAAACAAGTTTTATCATGATTAACATTCTTTGCTAGTGCTTGAAAAGGCTGCTTTTTACTCACAAGTTTTTATTTATTTTAAGGGAAGTTTCCCCAGCGAAGTCGCCAGAAATGTTAGTTGTTGGTGGCTCAGGTGGTTGATATAACAAATGTTCTTTGAAACAAATCTATGATGTCCTATGGTTACCTTAAAATGAAAAATGATTCTGGGTTCGATCCCCAGCGGAGTCGCTAGAAATTTTAGTTCCCTGTAATCAACAAGATTGGAAAAATTTTGGCTGCAGGGAGAAACATCGTTTCAACCACTTTGGGATTCTAGGATCTAGCCATGCTGAATCCGGATATGGATCTCTCCAATAAGTGCAAAGATGGATTTGTCTTCGAAGTTTTGGGGTAAGGATATTAGGCTAGTTATAAAGGCCAAGGGTTTGTTTTTTTTTTGGATGGTTGAGCATGATTACTGTTTGAGGTGGAAAGTTCTAAATGCAAAGAGTTTCAAAGGTGAGAAGTTGCAAGAAATCAGAGTAAGCTTTGGCCAGGAATATAGATAATTGCAGGTTTTAGTCCATTGGGCTATGGAGTCATAATAGGGTTGAATTGGAACAGCAAGAGGCAAGAGTGGTCCATGGGGCAAGTCATCTATGTCTAAGGATATCTTTAAAGTTTGATTTATGGAATGAAATGATACAACAAGAAGGGGAATTAAACAGATGCAGAACAAAGAGAAGCCCAAGATCTGGTAAGTAATTTTAAACTAGCCAACTTTTGACATACACTTAATAAAATCATGAAATTAAACTAGGATTTGGTAAGTACTTTTAAACTAGCTAGCCTTTGATACACTTTTAATAGAAAAAATTTTAAAACAAAGGGAAACTTGAAGGCAACGGTTGGAGTAGAAACTAGCGGGTCGGGCTCACCACAAATCCTCTCCTAGCTCTGCTTTACTTGGTTACTTTCAAGACAAACACAAAGATAACACAGAATGGCCTAAGATCTGGTAATTACTTCTAAACTAGCCAGCTTTTAACACATTCCAAGGGAAACATTCAGACAGTCTTTGGGGATAAAACTAGGACCAGGGCACACCATATCTTTCTTAGTTCATCTCTACTTAACATATATTGAACATAACATTTAAGAATAATATTAAGCTAAGACAATAAGACGAGGGAACGCCAGCATTCCTATGCTTAAACTGAATTGAATCATTCCTAAATAACACTGATTGGAAGAAAACATTCAGATAAATATTTTCAGTCAGAGAAGGGTACGAATATACAGTAGGTCCTAACTCTATGCATGTTGTTCTTTATAAGAGAAGATGAACACATTGAAAATAGAAACAAAATAACAAGTTACAATGAGAAAAACATCACCGTCAACATAGACCAGGATCCCATAAATCAGCTTGTATTGAAGCTCCAAACCAGTTACATCTTTAAGTCCAATGCTTTAGTTTAGCAATCATCTACTCATATCAGACTAACTTATCTATCACAAGCAAAGCTCCAAGGGCCAGTGAACACTATTTACAATCAGAAGTTTCCAACTCAATTACATTTCAAAGTTCACCAACCACATCAACCAAACCCTCTCTCATCTTCTGCAGTAATATTTATAGAAGAATAAGGAGGTGAGATCTGATAAAATATCTCTAAAGATAATTAATACAGACTTAAATGGCTTCTCGGCCTTTGGGGGCTCAATGAAGAAGCTTACATAGGTGTCTTCTGTATTAAATCATTTACATAAAGATTTAAGCTCGGTGGGAGCTCTTTTTGACCTTTGAGGCTCTGTGTGATGTCAAAGTAACTCTGCTGATATTTTGTCATTAAGTTTGTTTGCATAATTTTACTCTCTAGCTGTGTTGTGAGGCAGATATCTAGTTTTTATCAATAAATTCGGCCTCTGATTGAATGCTTTGAGACACAGGCGTCTTTGTGGTAGCTGGGAGGAATCAATTTGCCTCAGATGTGGCGATGGAGGCTTTCTGTCTGATGATCCTTTATGATTTTTCTTTTAACTGTGTTTTAATTGGGGATTAGGCTTTTGATAAACCATTTTAGACGTAATCCCCATAGATCTGTCTTCAATCTTTTGTTCTGGTGTGTTCCTGTTTTCTACACTGATACTCTTTGACTGTGCCCGGATTCATTGTGTTTTGCTGGTGTGTAGGGCTGCGTAGGGGTGATATGGCATCAATGCCTCATGAAACACCGATGAAACGTGAATTTTAAACCCTGCAAATGATTCTCTTTAATGGATTGGAGGTGGGAGTATCGTCACCCTCTGCCTCTGAATTTTCTTCAGACATAGCGGAAAAACCATTAAACCCTGCAAAATACGAACAAATGTTATAAAATCCTGCATGTATAGGTTTACTGCTTCAGAAGGCACGTGGAGGGAGCATGGCCATTGGATGGCATCATCCAATGGTCAAGATTGATCAGAGGAATTCAAAGGGAAGGCAGAAGAAGAATTTGAATCGGAGTCGTCGATCGCACAGAGATCGACGGTCAGGAGCGGAGGTGAATAAATAATGTGAAGGGGTCACATTATTCAAAAAAATAAAATAAAAACAGAAAAAAAGGTTTAAAACCTTTGTTTTGGCGAAAAATGGTCGAAAATCATGTTCGGGGTTCGGGACAAATGTGGGTCGTCGGATGAGATCGGCCCACGCGATCAACGGCGGAGAACAGGCGTCAAGAACCTTAGAAAATGCACCCGGACATCAAAATTTTTAATAAAACCTTGCTGAATAAAGCTCCCGGGTCCGTATTGGGTGATTGTGTGAAAAAAAAATGGAGATTCGTCCCAATTAAACTCTGCCACGTGGATGTTGATGTGGCACAGGGGACCAGGGCAATGGAGTATGGACCGTCGATATGCAGATCAGATCAACGACCCAAATTCTTTTATGATTACACCGTACCTATGGTTATCGCATGGAATTCTTCAGACCGCGACCACCTTCCGATGAGCGGCCTCAGATCGGACGGCGCGCATCAATATCGCGCCCACTCCACATCCGATATTTAACGCACGATGAGGGAGGTTTTGTCAACAGTGTTCAAGCCATGCATCGGGAGGTGAATGGAATCGCTGCCGATCGGGAGAAAACCACCTTCCTCTTGAAAGCGGTGCGATGAATCCCGCGTGGTTTTGCAATGGTAAGTGGCTGGCGGGGACCACCGGGGTGATAGATTGCGTGTCGTCGATCTGCAGATCATATCGACGGTGGAGAGTGAATGGAACTTTGCACCGGCGGAAACTTTAGGAAATAATAAAAAACCAACAAATTAATATAAACAAAGGTTTATACTTTGGGGGCGGAATATTGATATTCAATATGGCTTGGCGCCCGGCTACAGAGGCTGCGGGTTATATGGAAAACCATGTGACCAGGGGTTTAGAATGGAGGGCTAATCAGCATCGGGTGGTGCGATAAGCACTTGGAGGGCCAGCGCCTGGTTCTGCCACCAAGGCGTATGTAGGGGAGGGTTAAAGACTTAGCCCAATGGGGCTTAAGTCTATATAATATAAAAAATGCATTTTTATGGATTTTCAATGGTTTTCAAAGGTATTTGAGGGTTTCAATAAAGCAAAGAAGGGGTCTTAAAACCTTATCAAAGGGGTTTTGATGAAGGGGAAAGGGGAGAAACATGAAAAATGAAAGATTTTATGGGGGATTAAGGGGTTAAAATGAGGTTAGTGTTGGAAGGGGATGGAGGGGGAAAATGGTGTTTGCAGCAATAATCTCCTCAATGAAATTAGCAAAATTTCAGAGTTTTTAAGACAGGAACAGAAGTGAATATTTGGACAAAGGCATGAGGCCTTCAAGAGTCTTCAAGAGCCAACACTTTTTAGCAATAAATTTTTTTCCTTGAAGGCTCCAAAAAATTTTAGCCACCTTTTTCTATAAAGTTTTTTATAGGTGGCTAACAGCTACCATCATTTTTCTTTTTCATATAAAAAAATGATCAAAGTGACATCTAGTATAACCTTGTTCAAACATAAACCTGTCAAATTTTAGATACTACTTCCTTGGAGCCTGTTTTAATCCATACAAGCTCTTCTTTAACTTGCACACTAATTTTTCTTTCCCTTTGACCTCATATCCTTCTGGTTGCTCCATATAGATCTCTTCCTCCAAATCTCCATGGAGAAATGTTGTCTTTACATATAACTATTCAATATGTATATCTTGGGCTACTACAAGACTTAAATATTTCTGATTGAAGTCATCTTAACAACAAGAGAAAATATTTCATCAAAATCCATACCTTTCTTCTGTGTAAACCCCTTCACCAGAAGTCTAGCTTTGTACCTTTGTTTTCCTCCATCTTCTTCCTTCAGCCTATAAACCCATTTATTTTGCAATGTTGTTTTACCTGCAGGCAACCTGACTAAGTCCCAAGTCCAGCTATGCATTAAGGAGTCCATCTCTTCTTTCATGGCTAGCTCCCACTTCTTCCTAGTTTCGATATGCATTTCGTCTTCATAACATTCGGGTTCACTAGAATCGGACAATAATAAATAATATAATGGAGGAGAGTATCGTTCAGGGGGTCTACTTATCCTGGCAGATCTTCTGGCACCACTTTCGGGTGTTTGAGGTGTCCGTTGCTGTTGTTGTGGCTGTTGATTATTGTTATTTTCAGGCATCTTTACTTTTTCTGTGATCTCATCAAGAACTATGTATTCTTTGTTTTCTTTTTCTTGTTTCTTTTCCTGCAACTGATTCTTATACAAGACCTTTTCATTGAATGTTACATCTCTGCTCCTAATGATTTTGTGATTTTCATAATCATATAAGAGATAACCAAAATCATTAACACCATATCCAATAAAGGTACATTTCTTTGATTTTTCCTCAAGCTTTGTTCTATTTTCTTTATTAATATGGACAAAGGCCTCACATCCAAAAGGCTTTAAAAAATAGTTAACCTTTTTACCTGTCCATGCTTCCTCTGGAATACCACCTTCCAAGGAACTTGAAGGCCCTCTATTTATTAGATAAACAACAGTATCTACAGCATTTTCTGAAAATTGTAAAGGAATTCATGCATGCAATCTCATGCACCTTGCACGCTTCATGATTTTTTTGTTCAACCTTTCTGACACACCATTTTCTTCTGGTGTTCTTGGAGTTGTCTTCTCTCTGCGAATTCCATGCTCTGAAAAGTACCTATCAAACTCTTTGCTGCAATATTCACCTCCATTTTCTGATCTAAGACACTTGAACTTCTTTCCTATCTCAATCTCAACCAAATATTTCCATTTCTTGAAAGTATCAAATACATCATATTTATTTTGAATACAATAAATCCATTTTTTTCTAGTTGCATCATTAATAAAAGTAACATAATAACAAGATCCATCGAGATATCATACCTGAGTAGGTCCCCATACATATATATATGCACAAGCTATAATTTTTCTTTCTTCTTTTCTTTCCCAACTCTGAGAAATCTGACTCTCTTCTGTTTTGCATAAACACAATTCTCACATAAATCCAAATCAACATTCTTGAAACCTGGCAACAAATTTCTTGAGTGAATAATCTTCAACCCCTTCTCACTCATGTGTTTGAGCCCATGATGCCATAATGTTTCATCTTCTCCTTTGGAAGTTAAATCATTAATAGAGTTAGAAATACCATTGAATAAATACAATATACCAACCTTTTTTCCTTTTTCCATTACCAGGGCTCCTTTGGTGACCTTCCAAGTTTTATCTGTGAAAGTTGTCACACAAACTTCACCGTCTAAATTCCCTATTGAAATTATATTTTTCTTTAGATCTGGAACATGCCTTACCTCCTTTAATAGCCATTGGTTTCCATTTTTTTGTTTTACAAGAACTTTACCCATTCCAACAATTTTACAGGGTTTATCATCACCCAAACGAACTTGTCCAAAATCTCCTTGAACATAGTCATGAAAATATTTCTTATCAAATGTGGCATGGAATAATGCCCCTGAATCTACCACACAGGAATCAGTAACATTTTCAAAAGAAAGAACCAAAGCATCTTGTAACACATTTGCTTCATGCTTGTTTTCTTGTTGTGCATCTCCTTTTCCCTTCCAATATCTATAGTCTTTCTTCAGGTGTCCTTTCTTTCCGCATTTCCAGCACACTATCACTGATCTGGACTTGGATCTTCCTTTCCTTGATTTACTGTGATATCCTGAGCTCCTTCGTCTTTCCATTTTTCTTCTCCTAGACTTTGCACTCAAAGGATTACCCGATGTCTCATCGAATCTTTTTCGTCACATTTCCTTGCTAAGGATAGCACCAACAACATCATCAAACATTAAAGTACTAGATCCAAAGACAGAGTTACTAATGGTCATAACTAAACCATTCCGGCTTTCTGGAAATGAGCACAGAAATAAAAGAGCCCTAACTTCATCATCAAAGTTTACCCCTACATAACCTAACTGACTAGTAGTTGTATTAAAATCATTTAAATGGTCTGCAATAGATCCACCTTCCGACATATTCATATTAAATAAACATTTCATAAGAAATACCTTGTTTGAGGCCAAGGGTTTTTCATATAGTTTCGCTAATGCCTTAATCAAACCCTCTGTTGTTTTTTCCTTTGAAATATTGAAGGCTACCGACGCTGCAAGGCACAACCATACTATTTCGAGTGCCTTTCTATTGAGAACCTCCCATTCTGCATCTGTGATAACCATCGGCTTCTTTGTTTTTCCGCTCAATGGTAGGTACAGATCTTTCTGATACAGATAATCTTCCATCTTCATCTTCCACAACGGGAAGTTTTGGCTGTTAAATTTCTTGACCCTAAACTTACCATCTTCTGCCATTTCTCCCACCCAAACCAGGTGTTAGGCCTCCGTAATTTATTAGAGTGGCAACACTAAATTCTGCAGAGCCTACATTGAAAACCACTTTGGGATTCTAGGATCTAGCCATCTTGAATCCAGAGAGGGATCTATCTATAAGTGCAAAGATTGATTTATCTCTTAAGTTTTTAGTATGATATTAGGCTAGTTATTAAGAACAAGGGTTTTTATTTGTTTGGTTGGATGTGATCTTTAATTGGATGGAATATCACAAAATGAAAGAGTTCCAAAGGATGAAGATGCAAGTGTATTGAGAATTGTTCAGCAGATAGGATTAGTAGGAAGAAGCTTTAAACCATTGGGTAATGGAGTCAAAAAAGGGTTTAATTGTACAACAATTTCAAGATTGGTCCAAGGGGCAAGTCATCTATATCAAAATATCCTTTATATTTAATGATGGAATGGAACATTAAAAGTGTTAAGAAGTGTAAAAAGCCAATAATTTCAACAAGGATTTATCAACTTACCATACAAGAAAATCCTTTTAAAGCAAATGTTTGAAACCAACCAAAGGACAGGGCTAACCATAGACTTCTTTGGACAAGCTTGTATTAAAGCTAACTTATCAGACAACAATCCAGTAATCTCACTAGACTACTTTCAGAAGGGATGAAAACAGATAAGAAAACAAAGTGCAGCTTAAGATCAGGTCAGATATATTAAAACCAAGGCCTGCTTTTAGCATACCCTTAAGGAAACATTCAAAGAACCTTTGGAGAAAGAACTAGAAGACAGGGAAAACCATAAAATTTTCTACTTCAACTCTACTTAGCATGTAATGAAAATATCATTCAAGAACTACCTTTCAAGTTTTACACATCAAGACATGGACTAACCAACATTCCTCGACAATGTTTGTACTTAATTTAAGTCATTCCCAAATATCACAATTGGCAGAAAACATATAGATAAAGCTTATCAGTGAGAGTAAGGTACCTTAATAATAAATCCTAGCTCTATATTTGTTGATCTTTATCAAATAAAAGTGAACAAAATGGCATACATGAAAGGAAAACAATAACAGTAAGAGGTAATTCACCAATGATATAGACCAGGATCCCAAGAATTAGCTTGTATATTGATTGTCAATCCAGTTACAAACTACATGTCCAATGTTTCATCACAGCTTCAAACTTCCATTCTTAGCCTATCTTCTTCAATAACTTAACAGAGCTTCAGAGCTTCAGAACTTATTTACATTCAACAATGATTCGATACAGAAACTATTACATCAAAGTCCAACAACCAACCAACTTATTCAGAAGTATTAATAGAAGAAAGAGGAGGTGGAATGAAAGGAAGGGTCTCTAGGTTCAATTAGTACAAGTTAATGCTTCTCTTTCTTTGAGGGGTTAAATAGAGAAGATTTTTGATATTTTCTCTGTATTAATTGGTTTTCATTAAGTATTTAGCTACTTGGTAGATTTTGTTGACTTTAAAACTCTTTAGGCAGGTTGGCAATAACTGGTTGTCTTTAAACAAAACATCACTGACTAGGGAATAACTATGCCTTCTTTTAATTTAGGAAAGCTGCAGGTGGCACTTTTGGTAGTTGAAAGGATATTTTATCCTCTGATGTAGCATTGGAGGCTTTCTTCAACTAATATAACTCTCTGCTTCATTCTGTGGATTAGGCCTTCGATATTTAATTTGTGCTTTGATCGTTTCAAGCTTTTATTATATCTTTAAACCTTTGATTATGCTTTGATCTTCATCTTGACACTGATATTCCTTCATTTAATTAACTCTGACTGTGTTTATTGTTCACAAGTCTGCAGAGGGTTTGTTGGAGTTTTTGTTCAAAAAGTCGATAATCATGACTTATCGATCTTCTAAAAACGTGTAATTATCACTTTAAAACCCTTTAATTGGTATCAAAGGCCGTGAGGATCTTCATCCTTGGCCAATAACACCGAAATTATTTTCTGGAGGGTTTTTAACTTGAATTTCATTAAACCTGCATAAAAACAAACAAACGTTATTTAAATCCTATGAAATTGGTTTAGAACTACTTAGGAGGGTTCATGGAAGCATTTAGGAGCTGTGAGGATGGAGGGATTTGTAGTGGAGAACGGGTTTCTATGGTAAAACACAGAACCAGGGTTTAATTTGAAAATATGGCACGAATTGAGGATTAGTGGTTTCGAGAAAACCATCAGTGGTTTTCGCACAGCATTTGGGGGGGTGGGCAGTATTAAATTTTAGAGTGCGATACGACTCATCACTCGATGTGTGGCAAATGAAAACCACTTTTATCACGCGGAAGTAGTGCACTGGGAAGGAAGGGTGAAAATCGTGCAATATTTATTATGGTCCATTGGATGATCAGCGATAGATCGGACGGTGCAGGTAAAACGCGATCAATCCAAAGATGTGTGGAGGATGTATGGTGGGACCGAAGGTTGTGTCAGCCCTTTTTTCGTATGGTGGATGAGTTTAAATGGAAAATGGGGTTTATCAGGTTAAGTCCTGATCATTGGATCTGATGATCGGGAGGTCGAGATCTAAAGATGAGGCGAAGAATTTGAAAGGGCAAAAGGGATGGGAGATGAATAGGAAAATAATGGGCACCCGATGATGGTTGATCTGTAGAGATCAACGGTCCATATCTATTTAAAATCAAAATGTCGGGGAAACGAAAAATAGAAGGAAATAAGGGTTCGGAAAAGGGTTTTTAGGCCTTTAAGTGCCTGATTGTGGGGCTTTAGGTCATATGAAGGATAGGGTTTAAAATCCATAAGCCCTCGGGGGATAAATAACTTATAGTTCAAAAGGGTGTTTTTTAGGCCAAAAACAAGGATTTTTAAGGCCAAATAAGGGTTCCAATAGATGAAAGAAAGGATTTTTTAAAATCAAATAAGAGGAAATATAAGGTTTTAAGAAGGTTAGGATGATTTAGAAGTCAAATCGAGGTTTTTATGAATGAAATTTGGAGAGTGAAATGGAGAAGTGTAATGATGGAAAATGGGGCCTCATGAGCAGTTCTCTCTTGGTAAAATAGCAGGTACTTGAGGACTTATAGTGAAATAGCAGTGATGATTAGTTCAAAGGATAAAGAACATCATAAGACTTCAAAAGATGATAAGTTTTCAAAGGAAACTATCTCTTGAAGGCTAAAAAGATTTATCCACCATTTGATATAACAAATTTTATAGGTGGCTAACACCAGGAACCCTTCTTTCGTGTGAGTTTATCAGCCAAATAGACCTTCGGCTCTGATACCAATTGTTACAATTTACTCCATAAATAATAAAAATTTTACCTAGAGGAATAAACATAAAGAGCCAGCAATAAATCATTAACATAAACACGAATTTTTATCTGGGAAAACCCCAAATCTGAGGCAAAACCCAACCAACGAAATTTTATTATCATTGGCCAAAACCCTGGCCAAGTGAGCTTTCACCGCTCACATCCAGGCTATAGAAATTATATAACTTATGTGTTATATGTCCAAGATTCTCCTGATCTCACACTATTTTAACTTCATGCAAAATACATAATCTATTCCACCATTGATCATTTGCGGAAATTAAATCAAGATTGCAATTCACACATGAAACAATAAAAATTCACACACATTAACACAGTTGTTTAACGAGACAACCTGAAGTTGAAAACCCCAAATATCTGTATATAATATATGTCATAGATATCATGTAATAATCCTCATAAAAAGCTGATCATATCGAGCTCTCAGTACAATACAATCGCTACACACTAATCAAGAACAATCAGCAAAAATCTGCACTGATTTTTTCCCTCCTGATAGCCTGCCTCTATTGCGCAATCCCTACTAAAGAATGGCTCTGGATGAGTTTAAATTGATCCAGCCTTGCTCATGCAATCCTCATTGGCATCTCCAATGAATTTGTGGTGCATACAATGCAACACTATAGTCACAACTGATAGTCACACTTGCTCTTTCACCAATCTCTCCACTGAGTCTCCACTGATCTATTCTTCGTTGTAGTTAATTGTTGTCTATGTCCAATTAAATAATGAGTTATTATTTAGTGAATTAATTTAACTAATTAATTCACTCAACTCCACTGAAAGTATCAATCAGTTAGAAATCGACACAGTCAGTTCAACTGAGCTTAACTCCACAAGTGTAGTTAAACTAGAAACCAACTCTACCAACTACTTCTCCAACTCCACCAAACTCTTCCACTTGAGTTCTAACTGAATTCCTCCATGCATGAACCACCAGTAGCTCTAGGAATTGTGTAATTCCTTCAGCTATCTGATCTGAACAATCTGTTAACTAAATGTCAGTGCTCCAAGAGAATAAGATAATGTTTAGAGTCCAAATATTATTAAGAGCTAATAATATCCGACATGTCTATTTTTTAGACTAGCAGTCTAAAAATAGACTTTTGCCCTAAAATGTCTAAAAAATAGAAGTCCATATATTTTTCCAACTTGACCAACCATCCACAAATAGCATCCCTCGCAACTCATAGAATATGATCAACATGTCTAAAAATATACATAGTCTAAAAAATAGACTTTGCGCCAAAAATAACTCTGCAGAGACACTTAGTGAAGGCGACTCTTTTTCACTAAGCTCATCATCTTGTTGAATGTCAACACATGCCTACCTTACAATGAAGTCTTTCACCTTTTACAGGCTCCATTACATGCAATACCTACGAGTTGAAAAACCATTTGTGCACAATACCATGTGCCCCAAAACCCACTATTATTTACCCTAGTCAACATTGACTCTATCCGAGTAAAGTTTACCTAACAATTAAAACTTAACATCAAGTTTTTAGAAATGGATTTTACCGGTGTTATTTGACTTGTGTGACCGACTGTGTCGAAGATGAAGTAGAGGATGATGATGATGAAGATGAGAGTGAGGATAGTGAACTTCCACTATCTCCATTTCCTCCAATTTCCTTCTGATTTATCTTCATCATTGTGGCCTTCCGATTATCCCACGGCATTCCTTCTAAATTTTGGATCCTTCTCCTTCTAGTCTTTCATTCCTTTCTTGATAAAGGACTCACGCCATTTCACTCATGTCAAGGAATGCTTTCACGAATGCTCTTTCTTCCTCTTTTGGATCCACCTCTTCATGGGTTTCTTCTTCTCTTGGAGGCATGCTTTATGTTGCTTTTGCTTCTTTTGGAGGTGAAACTAGGTGGTGGATAAACGTGGCATGTCTTCCCTCCTTTGTTGTGAGCTCACTTTGAGAACCTATTCCTTCCACCAATTTTTCCTTCTCTTCTCTAATCTTGAGCCCTAGTAAGCATGAAAACCCTTGCAAACTATTAAAAAATACTTACACAAAGATTATAGAGAAAAATAATTTAGCTTACCTCAAGCTCTAACACCAACTTGATGTAAATGGAATGTATTAGTTTTGTTGTGCTAAGTATCCAAACAATAATTAAATTATGTGCATAAGGTTAACTAAAGTTTGTGGGTGAAACAAATGGTTTGAAATTAGTTAAACATATTTTTGTGTGAGGTTAAAGCATGTAAATTAGCTTGTATAACTTATCGTGGAGCAATAAATAACGAGAGAAACAAGCATCACATGTAACAATACTTCGAAAATGAGCGAGTTCACCCTTTCTCTGGGCTACATCTACTGGTCCAACTTTTCAAATGGCATGTCCCTCATATCTTATTGCTCAAAAATGGTAAGTACATGTAATAGAAAAGCCATAATGGCTATGGTCTCTATCAAAACAAATTGGGTAGAATACAATACACGAAAACACTCTGGGTGACCCCGGTGGCTCCTTGACCTCTCCTGAAGCAAAACCTACACAATATGACCTATGATGGCTCTAAAACCTCTACCAATTTGTTCAAAATGTCGAAATTAGCCAAAAATTTCTATTCTTTCATAAAAAATGGTCAAAATATCCAAGATTTATAACCAGCGCAAAAGCTCGCTTAATGTCCCCTAGAAAGCTCCTCCAAAGTCGGAGGAACTCCAATTAACCGACTAAAGTGACATTGGCCCGCGGATTTGGTGGTACGCAAGTGGAACTATCGTGTAGACCGCGCTAAATTAAATGTTGCGAATAAACACATCTCGAACATCCGTAAGAGTTAAGGCGAACTAATCGTCGGTTGCATAAGGTCATGGTCATGAATGCAAGAGCATTTGGAGAGGGGGTTGGCCCTTTGGGGATGGCCTTCCCAACCCTCGCCACACTTTTTACATTAACTTTCAAATAGGTGAGATGACCCTTAGGGGTAAGAAACACCTTGTAGGAAGAACGGTCGGGCACTATGCATCTTTCGGTGCAGGGGGAGGTCCTCACGTGCGATTCCCTACTGACCTCCAAAATTTTTACTTGACACTTTTCACTTCGGCACGGGGACATGTGTCGCCCTCTAGGCTGACCATGTGTCACCCATTGATAGGCCTAAAAAACCTTATAAATAAAAAAAATATTTTTTTTGAAAAAAAATTAGACGAGTCAAAGCTAAAGGTCAAATCACATTTTTTTTGGAGTTAACTGGGCTTTCTAAACCTTTATAACTTCTGCATAAGACCTCCATTTTGTGAACCATTCACGGTGCACAAATTGCATCAGTTAGAACCTTCTCGGTCGCTCATGTTTGGACCTACTTCAAGCAATTTCATTTTGTTTCAGGCATTTTTTAGCAATGGACATGATCTCCTAATCACACCTCCCCCATTGCAAAGCTTTTGGACTCCCATAAAGCTCTCTGGACTACTAAACATGAAGATGAGGAGACTTTGTCCTCCCACTCTTCAACCTTTATCCTATTTTGAAATTTCTCTAATTTTTCATTAATTGGAGCTTTTTCATGAAACGACAAATTTTCCTTGATTCCATTGACCAAACACTGTTGTTTTTGACATTATCATGTCTTTACATTTACATGCGAAATTACAGTACAACAACTTAAATTTGTAGTAAACTTATTGTTTCTACATTGGTCTATAATCAAAAAGCTAAACTTAAATTTACTTTCACTCCTTGCATCTGTCCTCATGGCGATTTTTTGTTGAATTAGCCTTGAACTTGTGTCGATTCTAACCAAGTTTCTTTGTCATTGTACCATGCCTTTATGAAACCCAGCAACGATTATTTTTGAATCTTTCGTGCCTTCTTTTTTCAAGTTTATTTTTTCTCTCTTGGACCTTTTGGACTTCTTGCACTAACACTTTTTTTTTCAAAGTATCGCTTCGACACCAATGGCGAGATGCCCTGGCTAAATCGTTGTCATCTTCTTTCAAAGACAACATGATTTTAACTCAGAAACAACTAATTACATATATCATTATTTTGCATGAAAAATAATTATGTAAAACTTCTCTTTGTTTAATCATCATCAATTTTAAGTTTTCACTTTGCATTGCTGAGCCTCTTCCTTTTTGCCTACACTAACTAAAGAAGAGATCTAGTTTTTTTTATGAGCTCTCACAATGTACTCCTTTCTATATTTGATTAAATGGTATTTGTTCTCATGGAGATGGAAGATAGATTTCATGTCTTATAAGTAAGGAATAACCAAAACCATACTTGTTATATCAGGCGAAACAACATCTAATTCAATTGTGTCAATAAAATGTGTGAGTGTTGCAAAGCGCAACATGCACTTCTTTGAAACACCCGTAAATTTGCATCCTTACAAATCCAACCAAGTGGATATGGTTTTGGATGTAGAATGGTCTCAAGATTAATTTTCTTGACCACGTGTTCGAGAGATTAAATTTTCTTGTGACCCCATCTGTCAAACAATGTGTCAACCTTGGTATATTTGGAAATGACCCTCACATGAAATAGTTCAATTCTCTTTTTCTTCACTTGGAGCTTCTATATGACAATTAGAAATACTATAACCCGGTTTTATTTTCGAATCTATTTTCCCTTTATGTTCTTTAGTCCCATAGCTATGATTTTTGTTTCATCTCCTAAATCTGATCCCTCAGGTCTTGTTCATCTGTGCAAGCTCGCTCTTGCCTTTTTCCTTTGTTTTCTCTTTGGCTTTACAACTTTCTCGTTTTCAACTTTGGATGAAGTTTCTAAACAATGGTCCTCATCATGTCTTGTTTTATAACAGTGTTTCGCAAAACAATTTTGCTTCTCTTTTCTAGAATTTGCATTTATCTTTTTCTTCCATTTGCCTTTAAACCCACTCTTCCTCATTCCCATCTATGTTTTGTTTTTTCTCCCTTGCCTCTAAATGTGTTTCTTGAACACAAACCCTCATCTAGGCTTGTAGGGTTAAACATGAGGATTTTATGTCTTTCAGGTAGGTATGTAAGCTCTCCCTATATACTTGAGAAAAGTGTCTTTGATATGCAAATATACTAATAGTAAAAGATCTCTTCTCCCTAAATTCTTGAGTATACACTTGTCACATTTTGTCTTTTCAATTGTTTAAAAATTTTCCAGATCCATTATGGCTTTTCACGTATGAGAGATAATGGATAAAAATCTTGTTTTATCATAGAAATGAATCATTCCATGATAAAATAATCTTACCATATTTTTTTATCTCCTCCTTTGTCTTGACTTCCCACCAAACAAGACCTTCACCTTCCATTCTCAATGAAACTAGTTGGATTTTGGTGTCATCATCATGAAAATTTTGAATTCTCAAATAGACCTCTAATTGCCTAATCCAATTATCTAGCTTTCTTTGCAGTAATTTCACCATCAAACATTGGCAATTCAAACTTAACATCTAAAATTTCTAGAAAAGGATTTTGATCAGTTGTTCTTTGACTTGTGTGAGCTAGATTTGTGCGTAAGATGAAGTAGAGGATGATTATGATGAAGATGAGGTGAAGATCTTGAACTTCCACTGTCTCCATTTCCTCCAATTCCCTTCTTTGATTTATCTTTGTCATTGTGGCCTCCCTCGATGATCGTGACCTTCCTTGTGAAGTTTGGATCCTTCTCCTTCTAGTCTTTCATTCCTTTCTTGATAAAGGACTCTCACCATTTCACTCATGTGAAGGAATGCTTTTCTTAAACACTCTTTCTTCCTCTTTGGGATCCACCTCTTCATGGGTTTCTTCTTCTCTTGGAGGCATGTTTGATGTTGCTTCAGCTTCTCTTAGAGGTGAACTAGGTGGTGGAGAATGTGGCAATATTGCCCTCCTTTGTTGTGGCTCACTTTGAGAACCTCTTGCTTCCACTATTTTTCTTCTCCTCTCTTAAGCTTGAGCCTAGTAAGCATGAAAACCCTTGAAACTATTAAGTCAAATCATACACAAATATTAAACAAAGAAAAATACTCTAGCTTAACTCAAGCTCTAATACCAACTTGATCTTAATGGAATGTATTATTTTTTGTGCTGCAAAGTATCCAAACGATGAATTAAATTGTGTGCATACGGTATGCCACGAAGTTTGTAGGTGAAACAAATGGTTTTAACTTAGTTAAAAAAGATTTTTTTGTGTGAGGTTAAATCATGTAAATTAGCTTGTATAACACTATGTAGTAGTAAATAACAGATAAATATACACCACATGTAACAATAGTCGGCAAATTTGATTAAGAAATTAACCCCTTCCAGGGCTACATCACTGGTCTAGCTCCCATTGGCATGTCCCTCATATCTTATTGCTCAAAAAATGGTAAGTAAATGTAATAGAAAGCCTTAAATTGTTGTGGTCTCTATAAAAAACAGCTTCATAAATGCTTGAATTAGTCGAAATGACTAATAATTTGCAGAAAATAGATAATGGATGCTCAGCTGCCCAGTTGAAACACCCGGGTGGCCCTAGTGGCTCCTTGACCTCCTCTGAAGCAAAACCTACACAATATGACCTTTGATGGGTCTAAAAACTCTATCAATATGTTCAAAATATCAAAATTGGCCAAAAATGACTATTCATTCATAAAAAATGGTCGAAAATCTCCAAAAATTTATGACCAAAAATAAAACTACCCAATGTCCCCTAGCGAAACTCCTCCAAACTGGAGGAACTCCGATTAACTCGACTAAAATGGCATTGGGCTAGCACGGATTTCAAGGTCTTCCAGCAGAACCGCCGAGCGATCAGCAGTTAAATTAAATGCGCTGTAGATAAATACACTTGAACGTCCCGCTGGAGTTAACTCAAAAACTAACCATCGGTTGCATAAGGTCATGGTCATGAACGCAAGAGCATATGGAGATGGGGCATCTTTGGCCTCCCCAACCCCCAATACATTTTACATTAACGTTCAAATATGTGTGATGGCCCTTAGGGGTTAACAAACACCCCATAGATGAGAACGGTCGAGCACATGCATCTCGGTGCAAGAGGTCCCACGTTCGATTCCCTCTGCCACTCTCAAAATTCTACTTTCCATTTCACTTACGGCTCGGGGACACGAGGTGCTCGAGCAGCTAAAGTATACACCTGATGATATGGTCTAAAAAAATGTTCTAAAAAATATATATATTTTTTTTGAAAAAAATTTTTAGACTAGTCAAATTGAGTCAAATATCATTTTTCTGGAGTTTACTAGGCTTTTTTAAACCTTCACTAACTTTTTGTATATGACTCCATTTTGAGAACCTTTTCATGCTACCAAAATTGCGAAAATGAGACCTTCTACGGTCGTTCAAGTTTGGACTGCTCGAGCACTTTCATTTTTTTAGCATTTTTTGTAGCAATGGACATTATCTCTCTGATCATATAGCGAAAGAGTGGATCCAAGAGAGTCAAGATATACTCCGTGCTCTTAAGAACAACATTGATACGGCCCAAAATAAGCATAACCTATATGCAGATCGTGGTCGGGTGGAGAGATAGTTTGAGGTGGATGATTTGGTCTGGCTTTGCGTCTTTTAGCCTTACAAGAAATCTATGCTTTGAAGGAGAATGTAATATTTCAAAATTTTTCACATGTTTATTTGGAATAATAGAGTTCTTAGTAACTTAATTAATTAAGCATCAGAGGGTGGAGGGACCCATAAACCCACATTGATGGATAAAATCCACTTTTGATGTGTGTATGTGGATATTTTAGATCTAGATCTAAATCATGGAGTAGTGGAGCCACTCCATTAATGATAAAGGATGGGAGATCATGTCTCATTGATGTGATAGATCATGGAGGATGAAAGCAGTCAAATAAGACCATGGATCTTAAATGTAAAATAATGAGGATCTTTGAAGAGGTGATCGAGATCATAGTGCATTCAAAGTAAGATCATAAAGCATTTATGATAAGTTAGTAGATGAAGTGATGCATTTAATGCACATGATGGAGAGGGTAATCACCACATATATACATGATGGAGGACAAGGAGAAAGCTGACATAGTCAACCATGGAAACTTATGTCCACATGTACAACGTATTTATGGGGTCGCCCTTTAGGCATGGAAGGCTCATAATCTATATAATGAAGGTGAAGGCACAATAGAAGGGAGATTTGGATACTTGGATTATTTTTTGATCTATTTAGGTATGGATTTGTCTTAGGACATTTCTATGCATGCTTGGGTTGTTTAGCTAAGTCTGCCGGTGATGTTTATCACGTGGGTGTTCCCGAGCAAAATCCCAACCTTACCCATGGGGGGGACTTGTGTGCCTACTGCGGGGAAGGTTTTTTCTATTGAGCTTCATACTTCATCGGGCATTGGTGCCCTCTTTAGGAGGTTGTTTCTAGCATTGAGATAAAGAACGTAGCGAGGATTCAGACTACCACTTTGTTCTTCAGATTTAGTCTTCCAGGGAGCTGATAGATCTATATACGGCATTTAGGGCCATTGTGTTTTACCTCCATGCTAGCAGACAATCCCTTCAAGGATCTCATTGGAGGAAGGAAGTTTCTAGTATTTCAGATGGAAATCCTGCTGAGATATCATCTCCTCACATTGGATCTATTTTTTCCCATCATTCGAGTTGATTTGACATATCTAGCGATGAGGCTATCGAGCCTCCCTCTCTTACAACACGGTTTCCGAAGGTGTAGAGTGATCAAGAGATATATTCATTGGAGGAGATTAAAGGAGATAGATCTCTGGCTTTTAGCCCAACGATCTATTGAATGGATCATCCCTTCTTGCATAGATTTGATCGTACATCACTTTGCAGCCATCATATCATTAGTTCATCGATGAAATCTACATACCCACATCTACATAGTGCAAGCCTTTCAAAGAGGGTGATTTTCAAAGATTGATAGATCTAGAAAATCCTTTACAGGGTTATCTTGGGTATCCATCATAGAGCCTAGATCTCTATTTTTTTAGCATCATCGGGACTCCCATACTACCTAGATCTAACTTTATGTATTTTTTGGCAAATTTACGGATCCCAATAGTTGCGGCGGGGACAATGCATTTTACCTTCCATCGGTTCGGCGATTAGCGTGATCCCTCTTGAGGGATAATTCCGGGTGGGTCATTGTAGGCCATCTCTTTGGCTTGGGTGTCTCATATTTTTGAGAATTATTTGTATTTATTTTTTCCACCTCCATATAATAAAATGGCTCAATTATTTTTTGTGCATTCTAATTTGTCTTTAGATTAATTATTTTTCTTTGTTGTTGTTCGAAACTATTATGTTTTGTATCAATGCATTATTCCATTTTTGGGATATTCAGTGGTATCAGGAGCATGATCTTTGGCTCAACTTGTGGACACTTCATCTTTTGCATCAAAATAAGAAAGCTGGATAGAAGCGATATATCATGAAGGAGGATTGTGGTTTTTTCACTCTTCTCTTTATATCCCCACAGAGATCTCTCCAAGGAGGTCAATCAAATGAAGAGGAAAGGAAAAGGAAGGATCCAAGAAGAATATTCAATGAGGAAGGTCCAAAGCACTTCCTATCGGCAACAAAGAAAACCGAGAGAATCATAGATCTCCTCATAAATATACTATGCCCACTTTCTTTGAAGAAGGTGAATGGGATATAGCAATGAATAAGAATAAGCATGGGGAACTCGAGACTCATGAGACTCTCAACTTATATATTGAAGATTACAAAGCACGATCTAGAGAATTTAAGGAGAATCTAACTCTCCAACAATTCTTCAAAATCAAAGAGAAGAAAGAGGATCCTATAGTAGCAATAGAAGAAAGAGGCACAATAGATTCTATTTTCCAACATTTGATGGATCTTCCTCAAGCAACGTAAAGGATTGGAGGAAAGAGTTAGATACATTTTTTTCAAGCTAAATCCTATAAAGTTGAATGAGAGGGTACTGATTCGATTGCAGACACTTCATCTTCATGGTGAAGCCAATGATTGGTGGTTTGGTCACATGGGGCATTAAAAGGTGACTAAGTATTCAGATTTCTTTCACAAGTTGAGAAAGAAGTTTGATGTGAGAAAACCGGAGATACTTCACAAAGGGACATCTCATAAGAAGTCAAAGGGAGGATGTCATTCTTGTCAATCTGGACAAGGAGTTGCTACATTCACCACTAGCTGCAAAAGTACTTGTATCCGGATGAGAGACACTTACATCTTTTCAAGACAGTCTTAAGCTCTTGACCAATAGATTCCCACGCATGATTTAGGAGATGCATGAGGAAGAGGAGGGTTTATTATAGTGTATGTACATTGATGAGAAGAGCAACCATCACTTTTACCGGTAGTTGGAGACACCATTGTCCCGAGTTGGAGGAACTCTTGTGGTCTATCAAGAGAGTTGCCACACATAATTTGATCCAAGGTATGCATGCACTTTCATCTCATATTGTTTCGAGTCACCTCTTATTGAAAATTGTGATGCACATGACATCAGGAGCCATTGCATGACCAAGGATTAGAACATCATGCTTATTTAGAGCAACATATCATCAGCGTCAAAGGAGCTTGAGTTGATCAAGGAGGAGATGAAGAGCTATCCTAGTTCCCCATTGTTGAGCTACATTCAACCGTTTGAGTTGAAGTGTAGAATTTTATAAGATGGGATGAGGTGTGATCCTATGTACAATGAGTCGACTATGTGTTTAGCATTGTGCCTTTCCATGAGACAACACATGTATCACCATGCGGGATCTATATCGGCTTGTCACTTACCAATAGTGATGATGATAGGGCCACATTATTCAGGGAGCATTATGAAGTTAGCTTCACTCATGAAGCCATGGAGAGAAGGATGATATATGGTAGACATCATGAGATGGGTAATATTTTTCCCCCTTTCAATATGACTCTTTCTCGATGAGCATCTCACGACTCAAAGGGAGACTTCTACTTGCAGAAGATCAAGAACCTTATTGGTTTTTCGGAGGTCCATTGATGAAAAGAGAATCTCGTGGGGAGATCTCATTAGAGGTGTACTTCAAAATATCATGGAGTGCAAAATTCCTCGACAGTTTGAGGAGGTTGGTGTCCTACAATGGGAGGATACCAAGTTTTTTGCAGGATAAGATCCATCATCCACATTGGGATGAATGGTTGATGTTGTGGAGCAAGGGGTTTCCAAACCACTTTCATAGCTCAATGAGATAGGCCAGTAAAGAAACATGGATTTCACTGCTTTGGTTGCTCTTGTGGTGAGTATGGTTACTACCCCAGTCTGCGACATTTTTCATGATCCATGCCTTATACATCACTCATGTAATGAATAAGGAGGCATGGATGCGTTGTCCTGCTCTTTCGTAAGTATGGTTACCACCCAATCGCCCATATTTCCTTAACTCATGCCTTGTGTATCAATTAAAAAATGAAGCATAGGAAGGCATGTTCACTTTGGTTGAAAGAGTTTAGCAATCACATGACATCTCCCATGTTCATGTGATTTGTATTGTTTGTAATATGGCATAATACTCTCATGATGTGTGTGATAATGGAGTTTGTACGTATTGAATTTTGATATGACATTCCATTTGTCATTTAGTATTTTGTTGTTGCTCCATAATTCACATGATGATGTGAAGGGGGTAGAAAGAGAACTTGTTGCTTTGGCTTTTTATTGGGGGACTTTTGGTCCCTACATACTTCCCTACTTTGCATGATAGTGTTGGAGGTGTTGTGGTTCCTATGATTTGGAATATTTGGAAATAACAAATGATAAGACAACATCAAACCACTTTGGGATCTCGGGATCTAGCCCTCCTGGATCCAAAGAGGGATCTCTCTATAATGACAAAGAAATGTATATATTGAAGTTCAATTTAAGGTATTACGCTAGTTATAGGGACTGATGGGGTTGTTTTTTTGTTTTGTTTTGTTGTTTGGTTGGGAAACATGAAATAAGGGTTCAATGTAAGGTAAAGAGGTGAGTAAAGAAGGATTTTTTGGCAATAAGGAGATAATTCAAATATAACACAAGTCCATTGAGCAATGGGATCATAAAAGGGTTTACTTGCAATTCAATATCCAAGGCTTTAAAACGGGCTAGTCATCTAAATCAGGAGGATATTTAAAGATGATAGTATGGAATGAAATGATAAGAAAATGAATTTGAATGACAAGGAAACCTTCCAAAGTGACCACTTAGGAGAAAATCTAGGGACAAGGCATACCTTAACTCGTCTATGATCAAACTCCTAATGAGGCTAACTCTTGAGATGATAGAAAACATTTAAGATGGACACAAAGTGAAGCCTAAGATTAGAGAAAACATTTTTAACCTTCTCTCGCTTTTTGACATTCAACTTAAGGGATCTTAGAAAGGAAAAAGCTGTTGGAAAAGGATCCTAGTGAGACGAAACTAACTCTAAATCTCCCAGCTTTCCCAATTTCTTTCGGTTAAACGAGAAAAGAACATCTAAAAATAGACTCTAAATTCATACATCGGCAATCATGGATAAAACCAACTACTATCTTGGTTAAATTATCTTGAATTTGTTCTTAGATTACGGACTTAGCGAGAAAACATGAAATATAAGAAGAAATAGGTAGCATTAGGGTACTTTCTGCGATAAAGATATCCTAAACTAGATTATTGATTCTTATCGAGAAATGAAATGTGATTCATACCGCAGAGGGAAAAATAATACAGATAGGGTTAGCGCTCGAATCTCACCTTAGGCTAAAAAATAAGGTAAAACTCAAGGCAACATCAAACCAGAAGCTTAGCCTCTCGTAGCTAGCCCTACGAGGGACGAGGGAGAGGCCTCTCTCCGGGTCTATCTCGAGAAAAAAGGTCTTCAAAGGGTGCTGAGATGACCTATAATGGATACTCGATTTTAGGCTAGTAAATAGATAGGAAGGTTTGATTTTGATTTTTTAGGAGGTTTTTGTTGAAAAAATGGGAAAGACAATTTTTTGGGCTAGGGGATGAGACCAATTTCTTGCTGATTTCAAGTCAGGGCCAGGTAGGGACCCAACGGCTTTGATGTCTTGAATCAAATGAATGGATTGAATAGAAAGGGTTTGAGGAGTTGAAGAGGGTAAGAGCATGCAAGGATCCTCTTCAAGACCGACGAAGAACATAAACAACTAAACAAAAGCTCAAGAAGAGCACTTTAGCAAATCAATGAATTCTACCTCAAATACTCATTTTTTTAATTCGAAGCATAGAGAAGGAAATGGAATACATATAACATTAATGAAACTTAAAATAACATGAGAATAACATCATAAAAACTCGAAGCCACAAAGGATCCCATAAGTGCTTTGTAAAACTTCGGGTCTTTCCCTTTGCCAAAAAGCGAAAATGTATGTGACAATAAGGTGCCAAACTTTCCCAAGAGTCCAAACCTTGATACCTAGCGAAAATATACAACATATAGACAATGCCATCTCATTCCCATGTCCTCTAGGGGTCTAGCTCATGCTTCTAGGGAGCAGTTTGAACCAATTCTAAACAAAGAGCTAAAATCTAGGCGACGAAACAACTGTGCCTCTATAAGCTAGAAATCGATCCATTCACTTGATTTTCACTTTTTTGTGAATGAATCATCTAGAAAAAGTAAATACATGCCAAAATTACATCATGGTTACCAAAATACATCAATCTAGATCAAAAATTACATCAAGAGCTGAAACTAGTCCAAAGCAGTGACTGAATTTACGAGATGGAAGGTGAAAAATAAGGCTAATTACTCTATGCGCTACGCTACTTTGGACTTGCTTTTGGAGTACTTCCCGAAGTCAAAATCAATCTCATGATAGCTTGTTGGAAATATATGGATGTCCGCTATCCAACTTAGTGTAATTTTTCAATTTGGAGCTCATTTTCCCTCTCCAAAAATTCATTCTCCCAAAGACTACTTCATCTTTGTGGTGCAAAAGGTGGCAGAAAGGTGATTTTCATGGTGTTTTACGGCCCTTAAGACCACCCGAATTTGATGAAATTTCTTCGGACATTCTTGATAATGCATAAATTACTATGAAGAATCCAAAAATATCAATTTTTCCTCCGTAGTGTCCCAATCATAAGCTACGCGTCGGGTAGGCGTGACGCGTTGGGCGAAAAAACCACATTTTGAGACCAAAAATTTTTCAAAAATGACAAAAACTTCCTAAAATTTGCTGAAATTTGGAGTGAATATCCCCCCATCATGCCTCATGCTCGACCAACGAAGCCTCGGCCAATATTCTGGAGCTGGGATCGAGGCCTCTTTCGCTATTTCGGTGCTTTGCTCAACCTTGCCTTCAAGATCTTCATTTTAGCTTTGCAAACATGAGTACGGGCCCAATAGTGATTTTTCATATGAAGGAGCATGTACTTGTCTCACGTTGGCCTTTTTCCAACAACTTCTCCAGGATGAATGTTGACATGCGTAAAGGGCAAGTCTCTCGCTCAAATGGTGTCATGTCACCCAGTCTCTTCTGGGCCAATTATCGATCTTTCACGGATTTGCCGCAACTCTACAAGTGTGCTGATCTTCCCGACTGCTTATTACTTGTCTCTCCAAGTAATCTATCACCCTGAGCTCTCTGCAATTTTCTCATTCAGTTGCGTGTCCAAATCTCGGCCTTTTTTTTCCTGGATGATCTCTTTCAGTTTCGAGCTAGGAGAGCTCTGCATCAACATCGATGAGTATAAAATCGGTGTCTCGGCCTCTGAAGGGCCCTCATCGCGCAGCAGACCTCTTGCCTCGCGTCCTGTAACTCGTACTCATGCTGATGTCCAAGGCGAGACCCCTTCCACGCCATGTGGAGATAGTACTCGCGCTGCGATGAAGTCAACGAGACCCCTTCCATGCTATGTGGAGATAGTACTCGTCGCGTCGCGCAAATAAGGCTCTGTGTGGCCTCGCTGATATGTCACATACTGCTTTGGGAGCCACGATAGAGCTCGGTCTCGGGGAACCTCAAACTAGTGTGAAGGGCTCGCCTCATCATGAACAAACTCGGGAGGAGGTTGTGGCATCGCAAAAAAGTCACGGGGAAATGAACTCATCCCATGTGATGCCCTATTGTGCGGTAGCCGATATGCCACCATGATCTTGATGAGCGCGTAATGAGTAAATGTTGGTATGTTCTGCTATGTCGGGATCTTCTTCTCTGTAGTGAAGTATCTAATGATGAGTTTCATCAATGGTGCATACTCTTCCTTCGAAAAGACCGGAATGGGAAAAACCTCTGCTCAGCTTCTCAAATATCCGTGTCCGATGTAAGGATCATAATATGCTCTATTTAGTCACATTTTGTCTCTTATTCCACTCCTCTCCAATGTTCAATATCCCGGTCGCCTCGAGATTAGTCTACGGTGTCAAAATGAAGTTCACTCCGAGCAAGATTTACACGACCATTATGCAAATGTAGGACAAATAGGTGAGCTAACTCATGATGATGTTGAGTTCGTACAATCATCTCACAATAATGGAAACATTATCGACATCAGAAAAAAATCCATCTGCAAAGCAAGCGAGCCTACAATTGTGTCAAAGAAGTGGGCTCATCCCTCGACATACTCATACACTTTTGTGAGACCTCCTTGGAACATTAATTTCGGTAGATGAGATCTACATCTTGCTCATATCCCACTGCTCATATGGTGAATATGTCTACGACATAGTCTTGAAAATGTGTTTTTCAACTATGTTCTTGGTTGGTCGAAAAATGAGCAATTGGTGTATCTTTTTTAATGCCAAATGTGTCACATATATATCAAGGTGCTGTAAGAAAGTACCACAATAGAAACGGCTCAAATGAGTTCCAAGTGTGAAGACAGTCACTGTTTGAGGGACTTAGGAATTTGGGGATTTTAATGGGAATGAGTGGTAGTAATGAGGGTAGGTTTTAGGAATAAGAGTGCAATGACAATATATAAGTGAAATCAAGGACATAAGTCAGCCCTTGAATCTTGTGGAAACTTAGATTTTTATCGATGAAGGGAAGTGGTAACAAGTGATAGGGTTTGGGAATTCATTGACATGGGAACAAAGGGCAAAAGGGATATGGGGATAGTGGGAAATAGGAAAGGGACTGTGATATAACAACAATGATAATAGCGATGAGAACAATGATATGATAATAACGAGTGACAAGAGCACAAATAACAATGGAAAGAGATTGTTTTGTGACAAGTTCTGACTTTGATACTTAATTTCAAATTAAAATCACCTCTCTTTAAACCATATGGAGAAAATTGGGAAGTGGATATAGGGTTAATTATTTCACCATTTAACACTTGATCTTCAGTTCCAAACACACCAAGCATGACTTCAAATCAATGAGCAAAGAGTTTCTACTTACTTGGAACAAGAAAAATTGTTTGATTTCGAAAAATTGCAGAGGGTTGATGAAATTTAGACTTGGAGGCTCTGTGCACCACACCCCAACCCAACGCACCACACAGGCTGGATGCGCCAAGCCAGTGTTAATTTACACTGAGAAAAATTGTTCTATGCGTCGCGCTCCTACCCAATGTGTCGTGCCATAAATAGTTCATTTTGAAGGAGGATTTTGGAGGCCTTCTCGGTGTCAAAATTGGGTGCATGATAGCTCGTTGGAAATATATTTGAGTATACTTTCTAACCCAAGTGGAATTTTTCAATTTTAAGTTCATTTACCCTGTCAAAAATCAAATCTCCCAAGACTAGTCAAAATGAGCAGAATGAGGTACGTACTCAAGGGCAGTGTTGTTGCGAAGTCAACTTTTGAAGGTGTTCCTCAACTCCAAATTGAGATCATGATAGTTCATTGGAAAGATATTTGTGTCTACTTATCATTTGACTCATCAAGAAAGTCATTTTTCCAACCAAGCTAGGAGAAATATTGATTTTCACAAGGTCACTTCAGAGGTGCATCAATTCTCCCAAGGCGATTGTATTTTTGACATTTATCTAAAAAAATGATACCTGTGGAAAAAGTGGAGGTTTTTCTTCTTTGGAATTTTTTGGAAAAAAACCTCTCTCATTTTTCCCAAATTCATATTTTATTGCTCAGAAACATCATTTTAGTGAAACCTATCCCGATGTGTGGAACAAGGGATTTGTCGAAATGAAGCAAAATGAAGGGGATAAGGAGCTTATAAATTATTGGGGAAATTTTAGGAAGTAGGGAGGTATGTTAGGAAGCAGGGGAAAGTAGAATTTCTTATATTTAGTGAGGGGAAGGGGTCCAAAAGGGAAAAACACATGCCTAGCCTAGAAAATTGCCAAGTTGTAGCAAGAAACTAGGGTTTGTGCAAAAATGAGGAATTTGGGGGATCTCAGTGATGGGAAGTGTTTAATGAGTTTACATTAAGGATAGAGGGAAGGCTGTATGAACATCCAGGGATACAAGTTTCGATTTTGATGATTTTACCATCGAGAAAATGTACCTTCAAAACCCTAGGAGAGAGATATGAACCTTACCTAGGCACAAATGACGTATGAACAAGGTGTAAAATGACTCTTTGGAACCCGACATGATGATGAAAACCCTTTGAATGATGGTACACTCGGTGAATGGTGACATGAATGTACATTTGGACAACTCTGAAAGGAATGAGAGAAAACCTAGACCTAATACCTAGTGACCAAATTTTACTTGAATACTCATTGAAATGAAAAAATTTGACCTTGACATCTTAAAATCACTTTGGGCAAGAGCATGTTTGATCAACTGGAGGAAGGGCTGCAAAGAGCTGACACTAACATTAGCTCCAATGGGGATGGTAGCTCCACAGAGGTGCAAAGAACTGACGAATCTTTGGGAGAGCGGTCAGTGCCTCATCCATTGGGCTATGGAATCCATTATTTTGATAAATCGGAAAAATAATGATGAATCAATTTTATTGACCCGGAAATTCGACTCAAGTCGAGTGACTTTCGAAACCGAAATGACTAAAAAAAATTGACTCTAACAAAGCTCGACTCAACATGACTAATGAGTGACTTAAGACAAGAATTTACAAAGCTTTTTTGAAAAAAATGCAACAGTCCATCAAGATTTGAAATCATGATGACAACCATGCTATACTGATGAAATATATACGGTCATGTATAGTGATCTTTCCAATATAAGCAATCCACAGATGGCTACATACCAAATTTCTCCTCTCACTTTTCTCAGAAGGCGGAACGATGAACTGTAGGCAACTCAAAATCCACCGAAACCAAATCTTATGATAATGAACCGAGCGATATTGATATTTTATAATGCTTGCAGATGAAGAATGTTGAAGGGATCTTGAAAATCCCAAGCAACGGCTTATCTGGAGATCCATCAAAAATAAAAGTACCTTTCCTCCATTACGGTCTTGAAAGAACAATTGATTTATGAGGGGATAGGAATGCACTGAGAGGTATGTGTCTCCCTTATCCCGAGTGTGAGCTGTAGGTTCCTTGACCATGAGAATTTTCGGCATATTGTCTCTCTCAAGCTCATATTCCTCAATTTCATGATCTAGGTCATTCTTAAATAAAAAAACAATCTTCACGATTATCAAACATGATGACCTTATCATCTTCATGAAAGGAAATATTATCCGATACTACGATCTATAAAGTTAATTACAAAGATGCATCATCATTTTCAAAAGAGGAAGAAATTTCACCAACACTTTCTTGACCAAGTGTGCCTTTTGCAAATACGCTACTAGCTTGGGCTATAACATGACCTCTCAAGAGTTGATCTATCTCATCTTAAGACAAAGGAGATAATGATTTTTGTTTTTCTTTTTGCTCACTACGGTAATTGTCTTCATATGACATGGCAATCAAATTATCATTTATCACTTTCGAGTTATTGAAAGAAGATTTATCACTTACTTGAACAAAGATCTTATCTTGTTTTTCATGAGTGTATCGGATTACCTTCTCATGCATATTTGTGTTCTAATGAAGCGAGAACATTTGGACCAATAACTCTATCTTCTTCATTCCCGTGATGATCTCAAAAGCGAGTTCTCCTTTATGGGATTGACGACAAGGTATTCCTAGTCATCACCGATCCGAATCTGAATCTGAAATAGTCGACTTGAAATTATCACATTCGCAAAGCGAAACTTGACTTCATGCACGTGCTGTCTTCTTCGATGGACGATGATCTAAAAACAAAACATTCTCTTTCATCATTTTTCAGCCATATGGAAATATTCAACTTGTTGATCTTCATAAGTATCCTGCGAGATTTCCGAATGTCATTAAAATGGGTTTTCATACAATGCTTCCATGATTTCTTCGTCCATCAATTCATTATCTCCATAAAAATTCTCAAGATATTCAGCGAAACTATCAACATGTTCACAAAAATTCTACACTAACATTAAAGATGGACAAGATTCTCTTGTACCTTTCAAAGATAGTATTGTATGAAAATCTTTTAAAACAAACGTAAATCAGAAGTGGTGAAAAAATTTCATACCAAGATCGGAGCTTCATCTTCTAGAGTAGCCATAAACATTTTCATCAAACAATCTTTAGGAAAATTGACCTTTAATTTATGCACATGAATGTGAAATTTCACCAGGATGAAGAGCGAGCGTCATTACCTTCCACATTTCTAAACATAAGCAAATTCTGAAAGCCAATCCACTTTTGGGCATCTTATTTGGAAAACCTGGGATGTGATCTCGGCTCATGGGAGCGTATCTTCTTGCAACCTCGATCCATCTTGATCTCTCTACGGTGGAGTCACCATGAAGGATTGATTGCTTTGGATTTTTCGGTGAAATCGCCGGGTGAAGGATTTCAACCTTCTTATGTTCGATCGTTTTCCACCATCAACCATCGGATCCGAACTTGATACACGTCTTGGGGCAATTTATAAGTTAAGTGTTACGATTACAAGCTAGACCCAGAGATCGATTTGAAGTAGCATTTATCTACTATACGACGGTATAGCAAGAGCGGATGCAAGGCTACACAGCATGACTTTAGAGCTCGAAAATGCCGCAGCTATAAATCAAAACAACACTAACCATTAAACCAATTTATCCCCCGTATGAGTCGCCACTATGTTAAACACTTGAATCTACCTTAGGCTTAAATAAGGTAAAACTCAAGGCAACATCAAACTAGCTTTAGCTCGTAGGCTAGCTCTACGAGAATAGGGAGAGGGCTCTCTCGGGGTCTATCTCGGAAAAAAGGTCTTCAAAGGGGCTGAGATGACCTATAATGGATGCCGATTTTAGGGCTAGCAGAATAGATAGGAAGGTTTGATTTTGATTTTTTGAGGTTTTGTTGAAAAATGGAAAAGACAATTTTTTTGGGGCTAGCGGATGAGACCAATTTCTTGCAGTATTTCAAGTTTTGAGGGCGAGGTAGGCAACGGCTTTGATGTCTTGGATCAAATGAATGGATTGAATATACATCCGAGGAGTTGAAGAGGGAAATAGCATGCAAGGATCCTCCTCAAGACCGACAAGAACATAAACAACTAAACAAAAGCTTAAGGCGAGCACTGTGACAAATCAATGAATTCTACCTCAAATACTCATTTGTTTAATTGAGAAGCATAGAGAAGGAAATTGCATACATATAAAATGATGAAACTTACAATAACATGAGAAGAACATCATCAAAACTCGGGAAAATACAAGGATCCCAACAAGTGTTTGCAAAACTACGGTCTTTCCTTTACCAAAAACGCGAAAATGTATGTACAATAAGGTGCCAAACTTTTCACAAGAGTCCTAACCCTTACTACAGCTCGAAAAATATACAAGATATAGACAATTTCCAACCCATTCCCATACACTCTAGGGGTCGAGCTCATGACTTCTAGGAGCAGTTTGGACAATTCTAAACAAAGAGCTAAAATCTAGGGCGACCAAAACAACTTGCCTATATACAGCTAGGAACTCATCCATTCACTTGATTTTTCACTTTTTTGTGAATGAATCAATCTAGAACAAGTAAATACATGCCAAAATTACATAATGGTTACCAAAATACATCAAAGCTTGATCAAGAAATTACATCAGAGGTGAAACCAGTTCAAACCGCCGAATTTACGAGTACGGAAGGTGAAAAATAGGCTAATTTACTCTACACGCACTCCAAAGCTCTATACTAGTATTACTTTGGAGCCTTTTGGAGCACTTCACGAAGTCAAAAATCAAGCTCATTATAGCTCGTTGGAAAGATCTGGATGTCGATATCCAACACTAAGTGGAATGTTTCAATTTGGAGCTCATTTTCCTCCAAAACCTTCTTTCTCCCAAGACTAGTTCCTCGCTGGTGCAAAGGTGGCGAAGGTGATTTTCATGGTGTTTTTTGGCCTTTCAAGACCACCCATAATTTGATGAAATCGCTTCAGCCATTCTTGAGCATGCATAAATTACCATGAAAAATCCAAAAAATATCAATTTTTCCTCCATAAAGTGTCCCAATCATAAGCGCGCGTCGGGCGAAAAAAACCTATTTTTGAGACCAAAATTTGTCAAAAAATGACAAAAAACTCTTTCAAATTTGCTGAAATTTGGAGTGAAGATCCCATCATTCCTCATGCTCATCCAACAAAGCCTTGTCCAAGATTCGTAGCGGATCGAGGCCTCTTTCGCCGTTTCGACTGGTTTGCTCATCCTTGCCTTCGGGGATCTTCATTTTAGCTTTGCTAAAGACGTGAGTACGAGCCCAATAGTGATTTTTTTCATATGAAGGAGCATGTCTTTGTCTCGTTGGCATTTTCCAACAACTTCTCCGGATGAATTTTGACATGCGTAATGCAAGTCTCTCGCTCAAATGGTGTCATGTCACCTGGTTTTCTTCGAGCCAATTGTCGATCTTCATCGATTTGCCGTAAATCTACAAGTGTGTGATGATCTTCCACTGTTTATTATAGCTGATCCAAGTGAATATATCATCCCACTCGAGCTCTCTACAATTTCTCGGTCGGCGTGTCAATCTCGGCCTTTTTTTCTTGGATGATCTCTTTCGGGTTTTCGTAGCTGAGAGAGCTCACATTAGCATCGATGAGTATAAAATCGGTGTCTCGGCCTCTGAAGGGCCCTCATCGTGCATAGTCCTCTTGCCTCGTCACTGAACCTATACCGTGCATGATGTCCAAGGCGGGGACCTTCCATGCCATGTAGAGATAGTACTCGCATGACTGCGATGAAGTCAACGAGACCCCTTTTCCAAGCCATGTGGAGATAGTACTCGTCGTGTCGTCTGCAAAATAAGGCTTTGTGGCCTCGCTGATATGTCACATACATGAGCCTTGATAGGCTCTGATCTCAGGGAACCTCAAGCGGGTGCAAAAGGCTGCTGCATCATCATGAACAAACTTGAGGAGAGGCTGGCAACGCTGAAAGAAGTCACGGGGAAATGAACTCATCCCATGTGATGCCTGTCTTGTGCGAGCTGATATGCACCATGATCTTGATGAGCGCGTAATGGTAAATGTTGTTATGTTGTAGTTGCGGGATCTTCTTCCTCACGAGCTGAAGTATCTAATGATGAGTTTCATCAATGGTTCATACTCTTCCTTCGAAAGCCGGAATGGAAAAACTCGCTCCATCGCACTCAAATATCTAGGTCTAATGTAAGGCTCATAATATGCTCTATCCGAGTCTGTTGTCTCTTATTCCACTCCTCTCCAATGTTCGAGTATCTTGGTCGCCTCGGGAAATAGTCTGCGGTGTCAAAAATGGAAATTCACTCCGGCAAGATTTACACGATCATGTATGAATGTAGGACAAATAGGCGAGCTAACTCATGATGATATGAGTTCAGGGCAATCATCTCACACAATGGAAACATTGCGACATTGAAAACAATCCATTGCAAGCGGTGACGACTGCAATTGTGTCAAAGAAGTGGGCTCCTCTTTCGGGAAATGCCTGCCATTTTGTGATACATCCTTGGCACATAATTTCGGTAGATGAATCTGATCTTTGCTCATATCCTGCTCATATGGTGAATCTATCTCCGACATGGTCTTTGAAATGTGTTTATCTGACTTGTGTGCTTGGTTGGTCGGAAAATGAGCAATTGGTGTATCTATTTTAATGCCAAATGTGTCACATATATATCAAAGGTGCTATAAGAAATACCACGAGTAGGGAAAAGATACGCTAAATGAGTTCAAGTGTGAAGACAACCCTTTCGTTTGAGAAATAGGATTTTGGGATTTTGAGTGGAAATGAGTGATAGTAATGAGGGTAGGTTTTTAGGAATAGGAGTGCAATGACAATATATAAGTGAAATCAAGGACATAATCCTACCCTTGAATCTTGTGGAAACTTAGATTTTTATCAATGAAGGGGAAAGTGGTAACAAGTGATAGGGTTTTGGGAATTCATTGAAATGTGAAAAAAAGGGAAAAATGGATATGGGGATAGTGGAAATAGGAAGGGAGCTCGCGATATAGCAACAATGATAATAGCAAGGAGAACAATGATATGATAATAACGGTGACAAGAGCACAAATAACAATGGAATGAGATCGTTTTGACAAGTTCTAGCTTTGACACCCAATTTCAAATTACAATCACCTCTCTTTAAACCCTATGGAGAAAATTGGGAAGTGGATATAGGGTTAAGTCTTTTCACCATTTTTAAAATTGATCTTCAGTTCCAAATTATACCAACATGACTTCAAATCAATGAGCAAAGAGTTTCCACTTACTTGGAACAAGAAAAATTGTTTGATTTCGAAAAATTGCGAAGGGTTGATGAAATTTAGGCTTGGGAGGGCTACTGTGCACGTGCCCCCATGCACAATGCATCACGCGAGCTGGATGCACCGCACACAGATGGTTAATTTACACGAGAAAAATTGTTCTATGCGTCGCGCACCTTCAATGCGTCGCGCTCCTACCGCAATACTATTGCGCCATAAGCATAGTGAATTTTGCGAGGGAGGATTTTGGAGACCTTCCCGGTGTCAAAATTGGGCACATGAATAGCTCGTTAGAAATCTCTTTGAGTCTAATTTTCAATCCAAGTGGAATTTTTTCAGTTTGAGGTTTCATTACCCTCGTCAAAAAATCAAATCTCCCAAGACCGCTCAAAATGACGAGAATGAGAAGTGCTCAAGGCGATCGTGTCACAGTGATCGACTTTTTGAAGGTCTTATTCAACTCCAAATTGAGCTCATGATAGTTCATTGAAAATATATTTGTGTCTACTTATCATTTGACTCATCAAGAAAGTCATTTTTTCCAACCAAGCTAGGAGAAATCTTGATTTTCCCAAGGTCACTTCGTAGGAACCTCAATTCTCCCAAGGCGATTGTATTTTTTGAAAATTCTCTAAAACCATGATACTTATGAAAAAAAAGTGAAGGATTTTTTTTCTTCTTTGGCATGTTTTGGACAAAAAACACTCTCTCGGTGTTCCCAAATTCATCTTTTATTTCTCGAAACATCATAGAGTGAAACCTATCCTATGATGTGGAACAAGGGATTTGTAGAAATGAAGCGAAATGAAGGGGGATAAGGGGCTTCTAAATTCTTGGGGAAATTTAGGAAGTAGGGAGGGATGTTAGGAATTAGGGGAAAGTGTAATTTCAGAGATTGAGTGAGGGGAAGGGATCCAAAAGGGAAAAACACGAGGCCTAGCTAAAGAAAATTGCCAAGTTGGAGCAAGAAACTAGGGTTTGTGCAAAAAATGAGGAATTTGGGGGATCTCGATGGGGAAGTGTTTAATCAGGTACATTAAGGATAGGGGAAGGGTGTATGAACATCGGGATACAATTTTTCTGTGATGATTTGACCATCCAAGAGAAATTACCTTCAAAACCCTAGGAGAGGGAAATGAACTCTTACCCAGGGCACAAGCTCGAAGCATGCAAGGTGTAAAAAAATGACTCTTTGGAACTGAAATGATGATGAAAACCCTCGAATGATAGTACACTCAGCTAAATGGTGACATGGACTGACATTTGGACAACTCTCGAAAGGAATGAGAGAAAACCCTAGACCTAATACCTAGTGACCAAATTTTACTCACTTGAAATGACAAAATTTTGACCTTGACATCTTAAAATCACTTTGTAAGAGCATGTTTGATCACTAGAGGAAGGCTGCAAAGACTGAAACTAATAGATAGAACACTGCACCTCTGATTTAGATCAGGATCTAGTGAACATGCTTGTCATATTAAAGAGCAACACCAGTCACATACATCATTGTCCAACAACTTGATATCAACTAGAAATCATCTCCCAGCCTGTTTTACAACTTATACACAGAACTCTATCTCAATGAAACAGTTTACAATCCACAATTAACCAACATTTACAATGTATTTCTGAAGAGTTCATATAGCTGAAAGAGTGGTTGTAGAGGTAGATAGAACTTTAAATGAAACATTAAAACAGAGGAAGAAGAGTGCTTGATGTCCATTCTGTTTTAATATCCCGTATTGACTTTTAGTACTCTTTGGATGAACTAGGAGTCTTCGACATGTTGATAATTACTTCAGAAGTATGTTCCTTGATGTACTTTCCTAGCTGCAGTACTCTTTTTGTACTCTGGGACAAGTAAGGTAGATAAATGACTTTCATGCCTTCCATACTTTGTAACTAATGCTCTGGAAATCTTAGGACTTCTGTCAGGGTGATGATCTTCTCAGGAACTCGATGGGGAAAAACAAATACCATGGGAGCTTGTCCTTTCTTGGGAAAGAACATTATGTTGATGTGAAACACTAATATGGCTTGTTTCATGTGCTTTAGGCCTTATTAGCCTTCTGGATCATTTTTAAGGTCTTCAATCTGTATCTTCATCCTTTAAACACTGGATTACAACATTTAATCTTCAATAATGGGCTTTTAATCCCTTCAAACTATCACTGATACTCTTTTCCGCTTCTCTTCTGTCTTATCTGTGGATACACAGGTTTTAATGGCACTGGAAGGTTTGAAACAGAGTTTAACACTTGATCTCTATTGAAAATCACATTTAAAACTTCTCAGGCACCTTCCCTGCAATCTTTGGCTTTGAAAATATCTTCCTGTACTCTATTTTTCTCTATCTATGATAGTGAGACAGAGAATGATTTTCACCGTCTGTAACCCTGCAAAAACACGATAAACATGTTAAGAAATCAATGGGGGTAGAGGAGGATTGCTTTGGAGGGTCGAGGAAACGGTGTCGCAACAATGGAAATGGTGGAAGCAATGGAATATCGGCTAAAAATTGTTGCGGAATGGAAGAAAACTGGCCTGGTGAAAGTCTGGTGAGAGGACAGTTTTGGACCGTTGGATTAGATTAGACAGTGGTGATCGACGGTCGAGATTCACCGGCAAAGTTGTTTTAGAAGGTTAGGTGGAATAAAATAACTTTTAGTGCAAAACATGAAAGTTTAATGTTTGGGTGAATTACAAAGGAGAAAGGCTAAAATGAATGAAATCGGGGCATTTGATGGTGGGACTGGCAGGGCGGAGGGAGATTGAATGTGGACCGTTGGATCGCTGGAGGAGATCAACAGCGGAGATCTTCCGATGAAGTCTTTGAAAGGTCTGATGGAAGAAATATGGATGAAGACGCGATATGATATGAACCGTCCAATTAAAGCAATCGACGGTCAGGATTTGTAGGTTTTAACCCTGAACAGAAATTATCTACACATGAATCTTATAACAGAAAATAAACAATAGCGAGAGCATAAAACATAAAATAGATAAACACAGAGATTTTCCCCTGGATCCCAAATCGGGATGACCAGCTTGATTTTTCATTATACTCCTTTTAGTGTTACAACACACATATATATACATGTCGAAGCATACATAAACCCCAATCCATAAACCCTGGATTAGAACATAACCGTAGTTCCCTTAACCAGATCTACAAAAATACCAGGGGACGAAAACCATCGTACCCCAATACCATGTGAAAAACCATGCACAAAACCATGGACGCGGACTACCCGCTGGAAATTAGTCGTGGAAAGAATATAACACATACCCAACATTCTCCCACTTGTTGTTTTCTTTCCATGGGGGGCCACAGGAGGGCTTAGTCATTGGCCCAATTCTTCAACACCCATTGTTTCTCTACACCAAGAGAACTTCTGAGTGGTAACAGACTTTGTCAATGCATCTGCAACATTCTTCAAAGTGTCCACCTTTACCAGCAACACCCTTTTAGCCTCAACCATATCTCTAACAAAGTGATATTGAAAATCAATGTGCTTTGTCTTTGAATGATAAGTAGGGTTCTTAGCCAAGAAAATAGCACTTTGGCTATCACAGTCTATCCTTATAGCTTGTTGTACCAACCCCATACTTGAACACAATCTCTGCAACCAAACTGTTTCCTTGCTTGCATGAGTGGCTGCTATGTATTCTGCCTTTGTAGTTGAAAGAGCCACTACAGACTATCTTTTACTCATCCAACTGACTGCGCCTCCAAATAGGCTAAACACATACCCACTTGTAGATCTTCTTTGGTCCAGATCTCCAGCCCAGTCTGCATCAACAAAACCATGAATGTCAAACATTCTTTCCAATCCTGGTCTTCCCTGGTAGCACAAGCCATAATCACTAGTGCCACGTAAATATCTGAAAACCCGCTTCACTACTGTCCAATGCACCTTTCCTGGGTTTGACATAAACCTGCTCAATACTCCCACTGCATGTGCAATGTCTAGTCTGGTACAGACCATTGCATACATCAGGCTACCCACTGCACTTGCATATGGAACATGGGACATATACTCCTCTTCTTCTTGTGTCTTGGGACACTGTTCAGCAGACAGCTTTACACCTACAGGAATAGGAACATTCACCGCTTTACTATCCTGCATATTGAACCTCTGTAATATAGTCTCGACATACTTCCTCTGGTTTAACCAGAGCTTCCTCTTTGCCCGATCTCTTTTAATTTCCATGCCCAAAATATAGTTTGCAGCACCAAGATCCTTCATGTCGAATTTGGAGAACAGTTGGGTCTTCAAATCTTGGATAATTTCTTTGTCATTTCCAATCAACATATCATCCACATACAAGACCAAATAAATAACACGGTCACCAATTAATTTAAAATAAACACAGTGATCCTCCTTGCTTCTGGTGAAGCTAAGTCCTCGTATATAGGTATCAAATTTCTGATACCACATCCTTGGTGACTGCTTTAACCCATACAGAGACTTCTTCAACCTGCATACCAGTTATTTCTTACCCTTCACCATAAATTCTTCAGGTTGCTTCATGTAGATCTCCTCTTCTAGATCCCCATGAAGAAATGTTGTCTTCACATCCATCTGTTCTATCTCAAAATCAAATGCAGCAGCAACAGATAAAAGTAATCTAATAGAAGTGACTTTGGAAACAGGAGAAAAAATATCACCAAAATCAATTCCCGGCACCTGGGAATAACCTTTCGCTACCAACCGAGCTTTGTATTTCTCCACCTTAGCTTCTACATTCATCTTCTTCTTAAACACCCATTTGCTCCCAATGGGCTTCCTTCCAGCCGGCAACTCCACCAGATCCCATGCATCGTTTTTGTGCAAGGATGCCATTTCATCAACCATGGCCTCCTTCCAGAGTTTTCCATCATCTGAATCTACTACCTCCCTGACAGTTCTGGGTTCATCATCAGTTATAGTTAAGGCAAAACCTGAACAGAAAGTAGATGGACTATACCTTTCTGGTTGCATTATTTCTCGAATTGATCTTCTCAAAGCTGGAGTTTGTGGCTCTTCATCTTCTGAGTCTTCTTCTGTTGTAGAGTCTGATTCATCCTCCTTTAACTCAAACTCTATCTTCTCAAGTTCCTTTGGTAGGACTTCATGTTTAACAACATCTTTGACTTCTCTAAACACCACATCCCGGCTGTACACAACCTTCCTTGTTTCTGGGTTCCAAAGCTTGTAACCCTTTAAACCATCCTTATACCCAATGAAGATGCACCTTTCAGATTTATTATCCAACTTGGTCCTTTTCTCCTTTGGAACATGTACATATGCATCACATCGAAATACCCTTAGATGTGAAAGAGAGGGTTTCTTACCAGTCCATACCTCATGTGGGGTCTTATTCTCAAATGCTGATGAAGGTGATATGTTAACTAAGTAACATGCAGTCTCCACTGCCTCTGCCCAGAATTCTTGTCCTAACCTGGTACCACTGAGCATGCTTCTTTCCTTTTCCATCAGTGTTCTATTCATTCTTTCTGCAACTCCATTTTGCTGAGGTGTATATGGATTAGTCTTCTGTCATGCTATACCAAACTTCTTATAGAAATCTTCAAATTCATTCATGCAGAACTCCCCACCATTATCTATCCTCAACGCCTTTATCTTCTTCTCTGTCTGGTTTTCCACCAGAACCTTAAATTCTTTAAATTTTTCAAAGACTTCAGATTTCTTCCTCAAGAAATATATCCATGTATTCCTTGAGAAGTCATCTATGAATGAAACATAGTACACAGACTTTCCCAGTGATGGAACTGACACAGGCCCAAACACATCACTGTGCACAAGTTCTAATATCTTGTTTGCCCTCTTAGCACCATAAGGAAAACTCACCCGATTCTGCTTCCCATATACACAATGTTCACAGAAATCGAAATCTAGAGAGAAATTAGACATACCTTCTACCATACCATTTCTATGCAGTATCCGAAGGCCCTTCTCTCTAATATGTCCAAGCCTTTGATGCCATAACATGGTCTTTTCTCCAGAGACAGCTAGGATTTCCACTCCACTTTCAGGAACCATAGAATCAATAACAGTGTTGCCTTGTAGCTTATACAAAGTTCCAGTCCGAACTCCCCGCATTAATACCAGTGCTCCCCGAACCATCTTGCAGGCATCTTTCTCTAACACTATTTTTACACCTGCATCATCCATCTTGCTTACATAAATTAGATTTCTGGCCAATGCAGGAATATGCAGAACACCAGGAAGTGTTCTAATCCTTCCACCTTGTAGCTTCGGCTTGAATTTTCCACGTCTGATGATTCTGGCCTTCCTATCATCCCCTAGGAAGACATCACCACCATCATATTTCTCATACTCGCAGAACCACTCCCTATGGGGAGTGAAGTGAAAGGATGCACCTGAGTCAATCAACCATGAATCATGATCTACATGTGTATTTGAAGAAGAAGCAAATACACATCCCCACCTTCATCTGAGGTGGTTTTTTCCTCTGCAGAAGGAGCTTCATCAGATCCATTTCCTTTCTCAGGAGCTTTAGATCTGCATTCCTTTTTGTAGTGTCCTTCCTTTCCGCATTTCCAGCACACCTTTACAAACTTTCCAGGAGATTTAGATCTCCCTCTAGATTTAGATCTCCCACTCGAAACCTTGTTCTTATTTCTGTTCTGGGACCTTCCTCATACAGATAAGGCATCTCCATTCTGACCCTCCATATTTCTCCGTCTCATTTCCTCCGACAGCAAGGCTGAGACAATGTCATCAAAGTTCAAGGTAGTTGTATTGCTACCTATTGCAATAACCAGACTATCCCACGAGTCTGGTAGAGAACACAAAAAACTGATGCACTTATCTTCATCTGAGATTTTAATATCAACAGAGGACAGCTGAATTACCACAGTATTGAAGGCATTCAGATGCTCTGTCACCGAATCTCCATCCTTCATCCTCAAGTTATACATCTTTTTCCGCAGGAACAACTTATTCACCAGAGACTTAGATTGGTACAAAGTCCCTAGCTTTTCCCACAAGGTCTTCACCGTAGCTTCCCCAGATACATTCAACAATACTGAATCTGAGACACACAACCGTATTGTGCTTTTAGCCTTCCGATCCAGTTTCTTCCAGTCTTCATCTGACATTCATGTTGGCTTAGTACCTGGATCTACCGTGATCCACTGATCTTTATCCACCAGCAGATCCTCCATCTTGAGCTTCCACAACTCAAAACTCTGACCATTAAATTTCTCTATCTCTATCTTTCTGCCGCTCGCCATCTTCTCTCACCGCAAGAATCGATCCTGCAGATCTCCCACTGAACAGGGTCTACCTCAGGCCCGAACTAAAAACCCTCAGCAGCAAAGGCATCCCCTTGAAGCCAAAACATCTCTGATTCCAAATGTAGGTTTTAACCCTGAACAGAAATTATCTACACACGAATCTTATAACATAAAATAAACAATAGCGAGAGCATAAAACATAAAACAGATAAACACAGAGATTTTCCCCTGGATCCCAAATCGGGACGACCAGCTTGATTTTTCATTATATTCCTTTTTAGTGTTACAACACATATATATACATGCCGAAGCATACATAAACCCCAATCCATAAACCCTGGATTAGAACATAACCGTAGTTCCCTTGACTGGATCTACAAAAATACCAGGGGCCGAAAACCATCGTACCCCAAAACCATGTGCAAAACCATGCACAAAACCATGGACGTGGACTACCCACCGGAAATTAAGGACCAAAAATTTTCGTCTAGAACCTGGCTTCCATGACTTACTGGGGGGGGCTATCGCCCCCCTTGCACGTGCTTAGTCGTGGAAAGAATATAACACATACCCAATAGGATTGAAGTAGGACTATATGGGGGGGGGGGGGGGGGGGGGGGGGGGGGGTGGTTTTTAGATGGAAACTGCTGGTTTCGCGCAGCTCCAAAACAGTTTGAAAATTTTCTCGAAAAAACGCGATATACCTCACTGCCTGACACGTGTCCTCCCAAAACTGCTTTCATCCCGTAAATTTGGAACATTAAACCTCGGACATAGAAATCACGCAATATGCATTGCATTCTCAGTCGTTGGATGAAAGGCGGAGAGATCTGACGGTGGGGATGAGAGCACGATATGGAAAGTTGCACGAGCAATAAGGTGGTAAGGGCTATTGGCGGATTAAATCCTGACCATTGGATCTGTAGAATGGATAGCGGAGATTTAATCGCATCGGAGAAAGGTAGGGGACGAAAACTTCACAGTTATTTAAGTTTTCAATTTAGCGCGGACCGTCAGATCATTTGAGAGATCAATGGTGGAGATCTGATTGGAGGGGAAATGATGGAGGGCACAGGGGTGGAGTGAGATTAAATCTGGGCTGCTGGTTCTTGTGGATTCAACGGTCCAGATTAAATTAGAAGAGTGATGATGGGCTCCATGAAAAAAGGCACGAACGAATCCCGACCGTTAGTTCTTATGGATTCAACGGCCAGGATTAAATCGGGGAGTCGGCCATCGGGGAAAAAGAAAAGTGGGGATGTTGGGTTAGTGTGATGTGATTTTGCACTAGCCATCGAATTAGTAAAGAGATCAACGGTCCATACACCATCAGAGGGGTAATGAATAGGGGTGATGGGTGCTGTGAGATTTTAGCGTTGGTCGTTAAATCTATAAAGATCGACGGCCAATATTGCAGTGGCGGCCGATAGAACAAATGTCTTCGCATCGGAAAAATTTGGGATAACAAAGGAAAAGGTAGTAAAGGAAAGCTCCGATTGCAATTGCGTGACAGGGCTTAGTGCCTGGTCCTAGGTGTGGGTCATATGCAGTAAAAGGGGCTAAGGGCTCGGCCAAAAGGGTCTTAAGGCCTCAATGGAAAAAGGGTGTTTTTTAAGCCAAAATGAGTGTTTTTCAAGGGATTTCTTGGCTTTCGGTAAAGGGGAAAAGGGTGTTTTAAAACTATAAAAGGGAATTTTAGTGGCTTCAAAGGATTTTGGAGGCTTTTTAGAGGGATATGAAGGTTCTAAAGAGGGAAAGGAGGCTTAATTAAAACAAAGGGAAATGAGTGAAAATGGGAAATTACAGAGGCCTTTTGAAGCATTCGTTTTCACAAAACAACAGGGATTTTTCAGTGGAAATAGTAGTGGAGATCTCTTCAAAGGAAAAAACCACATAGAAGCTTTAAGAATGAAAGAGTTTCAAGGGAAATGTTTATCTTGAAGGCTCAGAAACATTTTAGCCACCTCTTTTCTATGTCAAAAATTTATAGGTGGCTAACGGTGGCTCCACATGGGGATGGCATCTTCTTGAAAGTGTCAAGAATCTCATAAAATGATCTTTGGAAGTACGCTATATGCCTGATACTTGACACATCTCTTATTTTCGTTAATCAGCTGCCACAACTCATGAAAATATCATATCAGCAGTAATATTCTCCCAAACAATCTACCTACCCATCCTACAGTCCTAACATTTTTTCTTCAAGGTGCATTTAGACTTGCAGAACTTCTTCATCATTTTTTTATTATTGAAAGTAGAAAAAATCTAATCTAATTCTACCCTTATTCCTCCATGAGACCAGATTAGAAAGTTGGCCTCATAGTTTCTCTACCTACACTAATATCTGCTAGGATTAAATTGTCTAGCATATTTCTTTCTCTACATTCTAAGACAGAAATTTAAAAACAGTCAAACCAGGATTAGACTGTCTGGTTTGATGTGGATCCATGGCATAAATACAGCTGCACATGAACTCAAATTTGCAGGAAATTGAAAACAAAATTTTCAATGCTTTCAATTGTGAAACTTTGGATCATCCTTCTTTCTCTTGTGACTGAGATTTTGAGCTTGTTAGAGTCACTTTTCTTCTTCATTTCAGCTCTGGTTTTGTTAGAGCTGATTCTTCTTCTTTCTTTGCTGGTTCAAGTCTTGGACATATTAGAACCAGCCTTTCACTTTCTTTGGCTTAGGTTTTGAGTTGATTTAAGCCATTCTTTTGGAGCTTCGAAGGTTCAAGTTTTGAGCTTGTCTAAACCTTTTCTTTTCTCTTTTTTTGTATTTTTCCTTCTTCTTTTTTTGTTTTTTATTTTAAACTGAACAAAGAAATGGTATTTAAAATGGAAGTGAAAAATTTTAACTTTTAACTTCAGCAGTAGTAATTTTTGAGCATCCTGCCATTGACAAGACCCCCAAACAAATTTGTACCATTGAACTCCTGTAGAAAGAATGCATTTGGACCAATGGTGGACTAAATGTCATAAGGGCCTTGCCATAAACTGTCAAATTTTCCATGCTTACCCTTATCCTCTCTTCTAGAGTCCCACTTAAGCACCTTATCTCCAATTTTGAAATCACAAGCTTTTGTTCTCTTATCAAACAAATTTTTGATGCTTCCTTTCACTTTTTGAGCTCTGTTGTAGACCTCTTCCCTTGTCTACTGGAGATGTATTGTTTGATTGATCCTCCTTACCATGTTGTCCTCTTCTGACTGTATTTCTTGGACTAATTTTATCACTGGTACCCCTAGGCTCGTAGGGAACACTGCATCTGCTCCATAGACTAACTGATATGGGGACATTCCAATGGATTTCTTTGTAGTAAATCTGTCTGCCCACAAAGCATGCACTAACTTGTTATGTCATTATTTTTTATTCTCTTCAAGAAGCTTCTTGATGATGGTCACCAAACTCTTATTTGATGATTCTGCTAACCCATTACCCTGAGGATAATAAGCAGTAGAATGACCAAGTGCAATCTGATACTGTGACAAAAATCAATCATATTTTTGGAACCAAAAGCAGTAGCATTATCAGTAATAATCTTCCTATGGAAGCCAAATCTAGATAGGATATGGTCTTCAAGGAATATTATGATGACAGAATTTGTGGCATTCCTAGAAGATACGGCCTCTATCCATTTTGTAAAATAGTATGTGGCTATGAGAATCCATTTGTGTTGGGAAGAGGAAGCAGGATGGATTTCTCCTATGAAATCTAGGCCCCAATGTGTAAAGGCAGCTTCAACAGTGATCGGTTTTAATGGAAAAGGGAGGAGTTTTCATTTTCCCTCAAATATTTGGCACTTATGGTAGGCAACTATCATTTTATGTACGTCTTGGAAAAGTGTGGGCCAGTAAAAACTAGCCCTAAGGATTTTGTTGGTTGTGGTTTTCCAGTATAAATGACCTCCACACTCTCCTTCATGGAACTCATGTTTGATCCTCTCTGCATCAAATTCAAGCAAGAATTTAAGCAACAAACCATTTGCATTTTTCTAGTATAAAAATTCATTTAAAATGAAATAGTTTATAGCTTTTAACTTTAAAGACCTTGCTTTTGTCCTTGATAAATCAGGAGGAGCATTAAGATTGGTAAGGAAATACAAGATGTCAACATACCAAGGTGAGTTTTGGAATTTTTCTTCAACAGTAGGAGCAGGTATTCCTTCATGTTCATCCAAGGCATATACCATGTTTATGTTAATGGCTTGTAAGTTAGATTCGGCTATTAATTGTGCCAAGCCTTGACCCTCGATGAGTTTTGTGGGTTTGAACTCCAGATCATACTCTAGTATCATTGCTATCCATTTACCTCTTTTTCCATCTGGGTCTTGTGACAAGATATCTTTTACCACTATGTTGGGCACGTAGGCAATGCTGAGAGAATGAACAATATACACCTTGAAATATTTTAAGGCCTTTACCAAAGCATAGGCCTATTTTTCCATTATATTATATTTCAAGGGAGCATCTCTCAACGCTTTACTAAAAAAATAAATTGGTTGTTCTTGGCCTTCTAAGTTTTTCTGCAACAATACTGCAACCACGGTATGCTCTGATGCAAAGGAGATATAAGGAAATCTTTTGTGAAATTTGGGTTGATTAGAACAGGTGCTCGGGTAAGGGCAAGTTTTACCAGTTCGAAGGATTTTTTGGCCTCTAGAGTCAATTTAACTCCTACTTATTTCTTAAGCATGTTTTTCATATTTCTTAGGAGTTATGCTAAGTTGGGAATAAACCTCCTCAAGAAGTTAATTTTCCCAATAAAGGATTGCAATTCTTTTATGTTTCTTGGGTGGCTAATCTGCAGTATCCCCTCAACTCTTTTTGGGTCTATTTTAATCCCCTTTTCTGATATAATATGGCCTAGAATTTTACCTTCTTGGAGGCCAAATACAGTCTTTTTGGGATTTAAAGATAGCCCAAAACTTCTACACTTTTCAAAGAATTCTTAGATGTTTAAGGTGCTCTTCATCAGTTTTTGAGTAAACTGTTATTTCATCAAGATAAATTACAATGAAGTGCCATATTTCCTCTAAAAATGCGATGTCTATAGCTCTTTGGAAGGTTGCACTAGCATTCATTAGTCCAAAAGGAATTTTCACATACATGAAAGTGCCCCATGGAGTGGTGAAAGTTGTTTTTAGTTGATCTTTTGGGAGTACTAAGACTTGGTTATACCATCTAACAGAGAAATCCTCTTTGTACCAACTACCCTTTGTAGGATGTGTTCAGTTTTAGTAAAGGGTAATTGTCCTTCAGGGAGGCTCTGTTGAGGTTTCTAAAATCAATGCACAGTCTGATTTCTCTTGTATTTTTCCTTACGGCCACTAAGTTAGATACCCAATCAGAAAACCTCACAGGCACTATGATTCCTACCTCATACATTTGCTTGATTTCCTTTTCCACTAGAGGTAGTTGTACTGGGTTAATTCTGTGCAGTTTTTGCCTAAAGGGTTTTTGGTTTTCTTTCAATGGGATTTTATGTTGGATAATCTCTGTGTCATAAGATTTTAAGTCTTCATAGCTCCAAGTGAACACATCAACAAACTCATTAAATAAATCAATATATTTCTTTTTGATGTGTGCCGGCAAGGTTTTGGCCTATTTAATCATTTTAGGCTTATCCTTGCTGCCTATATTGCATTCCTCGACATCTGATTTGGTGTGTTCTATAGTGGGTTTCTTCACCACATCATTAAAATAGAAAAGGTCCTATAGGGGTGCTAATCCTCTGGGTATGTTCTTATCTTTGGACTGCATCACCTCTATGTCTTCCTTATCTGTTTTCGTGTATTCTTTAGTTTGTTTTTCGAATTCTTTGGTTAACATGTTTATTTCTACATCATGGGATGGTTTTTATTCATCAGGGGGCTTTTTATCTGAAAAGTTTTCATCATATTTGGAGTCTGAATCGGGAAACTCAAACTCATCCCTACAGAGCAAGAAATCCTCTATCTGTTTGTCACCCTCAAAGACCTACCAATATTTCTCATTATCTGGCACTGTAGGTCTATATTTTTTTTGGATAATGATTTGTTTGTCACTTTTCTGATATGAACTAGCAACGCAGGCCAATCCATTTGCAATAATTTTTTGACTCCTAGGGACAAATACAAGCTCATACTATACAAATGTTTTCAACATATCCATAGCATCATTCCTATATGCCCTTAATCTAGGATGCTTTGCAGTATACTCTCCATTTAGTTGTTTGATGACTAGCTCGGAGTCTCCATGTACAACTATCCTTTGGGCTCCTAGTTTTTTCAATAAATGCATTCCTAAGAGAAGAGCTTGGTACTCTGCAATGTTGTTTGTGCACTTAAAGTCTAGCTTAAAAGCATGGCTCTCAGCATATTTATTTTCGGATTTGTGCAACCATACCCTAGCTCCTGCATTCTTTCTAGTGCAAGATCCATCAAAGTTAATTTTCCACAAGGGATTGTTTGTAGGATTGTTATCAGTTTCATCCCTAATGCTACGTTCACCATTGTGTAGTGTTATGTCTTGTTCTTTAGGACTTACATGGAGTTCAAAGTGGTGAGTAATTTTCTGTTTGCAATCTTGGTTTTGTTCACTCTGATTTTTTGATTTAGCACACTGTTCAAGGGTTTCTCTCTCATTTTCCTCTATTTCTAGAGCTACCATTATGCTGAGATATGTGGGCTCTACTCTGTTTCTTGGATTTCTGTTTTCTAGCTCTGGCTCATCTATGAATTCATCGTTGTAGAGGATAAAAGAGTCCAAATATGTGTGTACAGAGTAGAAGGGTGAATTTTCATATTTCTCAGGGCTGCTAACCATAAACTTCATGTGTGCCTCCCTATATAGCCTTCTAAGCTAGCTAAAGACAGGGATAGTGGCATATGTGTCGTCCATCTGCATTGTACCTTGCAGCTTGGCACCCTATAATCTTGACAACAACATGCCATACTTAGGAGGTACATCTTCCACTACAACATCCATAACCATGCACTTGGATGGTTTTTGAGACAAATTTACACAGAGATCTTTGATTAGGCCAAGGCACTTCACTCTGCTAGAGTCAAAGGAATATAAATCTTTATAAGGTCTAGTTATCTCTAGGCCTAGCTTCTCCATAATCACTTTTGGCATAAGGTTGTGTGAAGCCCCAGAATCATGCATAGCATTATGCAATATTTTGTCATGAATATTGAGGCTGATATAAAAAGGAAGTACTACCCCTTCCTGAAATTTCCCTTCAATTTTTGGGCCAAATAAGAGAGCAGGTTGATCATCCTTTAAATTGACAAAGTCATTGATTTCTCCTAAGTTTAAAGCTTTCAAAATTTTACCTTTATATACATCCTGAGTAGCCAACTCAGTGAGAGAAACAAAAATTTTGATTTTGGCTATCTCACTTTCCAAATTGAAAGGAGACTGACTTTTTGAAAGGTTTAATTATGTTTTATTGCTCACTGTTTTATTGGCAGAATCAGCTTGCTGACTCTCATTATGTACAATGTTTGAAGCTGTTTTATCAGGAGCATTATCTGCAATGCTAGTGCTGCTAGTTTCTTGACTTGGTTTATCATTAGTTTGGGTGTCTTTTTCTTTGTTTTTTCTAGAACTTTCAGCTGCTGATTTGCTACTTTCACCAGTCACTTTAGGATTCTTTTCAAGTCTCTTTTTAATGGTGATTTTAGAGGATTTTTTTTTGGGAGTGTATATGTTTTTCTTGCTTCTGAGATCATACTGTTCTTAGACCTGCATGATGGCATTTTCGAATCCCAACCTATAATCTTCAGATTCCAACCTTTCCTCATCCCAATGTGAGTATGACGTCTGATTATCCCCTATAGAAAAGGTGTAATCCTGGTTATCTACTTCCACCATGTTTATGGTAGTTCCCTCTAATTCTTCTATTATTCGCTCATCCTCATCTAGGAAGTTCTCTTGGAAGGAGGTATAACTTGTTGATCAGAGTCCCTTTGTCCATATGGGGGGTTGTTTCTCCTAAAATTTTGGTTCTGGTTTTGATTCTGGTTTCTATTCTGATTGTTGACTTGGATCACCATTTTCTCCATCATTCTTTCCATCCTCTCCATGTTTTTGGCTAGACTATCATATTTTGGATCAGATAAAGAAGCTATGTTGTCATCCCTATAGGTTACCTTTTTCTCATCCCTCATTCTAGCTCTTTTTTCAATCGGGTTTGCTTCTACACTCACTACTCCTTTCTGCATGTATTCTAATGTGTCATAATCTCTCTCCCTAAGCTGGTAGGCCATATCAGCATCAAATCCTTCATGGTATTTCACTAGGGCCATTCCCTGGGGAGGTTTCATGTGTGGTGGAAGAGCGTTGTAGACACTGTTAAATCTAGTAGAGTAGTCATGGACACTCTCTCCCTGATTTCTCTTGAGATTCTTGTATTCTGCCAAGATTTGGAGAGGGTTGCTTTTCAATTCCCATTTTTTTATAGAAGTTTGATGTAAAGAGGGAAGGTCTTAGATGCTATTGAGAGGTAATCCTTTAAACCACTTATTTACCTCTCCTCCTAAACTCCAAGAAAATATTCTCATTTTGATAGTTTCATCTTCAATATCCATGTAGTCAAAGGCATATTCCATCCTATCTACATGGTGTTGAGCTGTAGTAGATTCTTTCCCAGTGAAATGAGGTATTTTTTACTGATAATCATTGGGTAGTGGAGCCAAAGGCTATGGTAACACCAAGGGAGTGTACCATGCTGCCATGATATTGTTTTGTGGAGGAAAAGGATTAGCTTGAGCAGCAGGTATATGAATGACAGAAATGCTAGGACCAGCAACAAACTGTTGAGCTGATTTAGGGTGAGAGAGGCCCAAGTTTTGAATGGAATGAATATCAGGAGGTGTTTATGGAGGGGTTTCTCTGTCCCTAATGTGTTGACCACTATGTGGTGGTGAACTTGGAGGCTCTAAGTCAGTCTGATCTATAGCACTGAATGATTGTGTTCTTGGTAGATCACTTGGTAAATCTAAGTCAATTTGAGTGTCTAATAGAGCTGCAAAGTTTTCAGGTGCTGAATTAGCTCTATTAATGTGTCTGGAAATAGTTGATTCTTTAGATGTGAGAGACTTCCTAAGAATATTCTCTGGATTATCAATTATTTCAGGTGGGTTTGGATTAGGATAAGCTCTAGTGTGGATTGTTCTTGAAGCCAGTATGTTAGGCCCTCAAGACCCAACAAAGAAAGTAAGCCAGATATGACAGTCTTTGAGTGGAAAACCTATTTTCAAACAAAGAAGCTTAATCCTACTTGTTTCTCAAATATGGATGATGTTGTAATGCAAACTGGTCTCCCAGTGGAGTCTTGTGAAAACAAAGATAATCAGCAGGCCTACTGATCACCAGTGGAGTCTTTTGGTCATTTAGGAACTGTGGAGTCGCCAAGTGGAGGGTTTAAAGTGTTTTAAGAAGGTTTACTATCCACCACAGTGATTAACTACCAAATCAGGCTATTGATCTTCTTTGAGTTCTTACAAGTGTTTTAAGGAAAGTTTTACTCAAATCTTCCCCAGTCGAATCGCCATTATGTTGTGGTGACTCAACTAGCTAACACGCCAAATATTCTTGAATCAAGGGGAAATTTGAGATCTTAAAGGTATCTAGGATGAAAAACACTCAAAATTCCCCAGCGGAGTCACCATTATGTTGTGGTTCCTATGACTTGGTACATTTGGCAATACCAAATGATAAGACAACGTCAAACCACTTTGGGATCTCAGGATCTAGCCCTCCTGGATCAAGAGAGGGATCTCTCTATAATGACAAATAAATGTATATCTTTGAAGTTCAATTTAAGGTATTAGGCTAGTTATAGGGCAGAAGGGTTGTTGTTTTGTTTTGTTTTGTTGTTTGGTTGGGAAACATGAAAGAAGGGTTCAATGTAAGTTAAAGAGGTGAGTAAAGAAGGATTTTTGGCAATAAGGAGATAATTCAAAGAAAACACAAGTCCATTGGGCAATGGGGTCTTAAAAGGGTTTACTTGCAATTCAATATCCAAGGCTTTCAAATGGGCTAGTCATCTAAATTAGAGGATCTTTAAATATGATAGTATGGGATGAAATGATAAGGAAATGAAGGTGAATGACAAGGAAACCTTCCAAGGTGACCACTTAGGAGCAAATCTAGGGACAGGGCATGCCTTAACCATCTATGATCAAACTCCTAATGAGGCTAACTCTTCAGATGATAGAAAACATTCAAGATGGACACAAAGTGAAGCCTAAGATCAGAGAAAGACTTTTAACCTTCTCTGCTTCTGACATTCAACTTAAGGGTTCTTAGAAAGGAAAACTGTTGGAAAAGGACCCTAGTGAGATAGAACTATCTCTAAATCTCCCAGTCTCCCAATTTCTTTCAGTTAAACCAGACAAGAACATCTAAAAACAGACTCTAAATTCATACATCAGCAAGCATGGATAAAACAACCTAATATACTGGTTAAATTATCTTGAATTTGTTCTTAGATTACACACTTAGCAGAAAACATCAATGATAAGAAGAGCAGGTAGCATTAGGGTACTTTGCAGCAGTATATCCTAACCTAGATTACTAATTCTTATAAGAGAAATGAAATGTGATGCATAACAGAGGGAAAAAAATACATATAGAACACTTCACCGTTGATTTAGATTAGGATCCAATGAACATGCTTTTCATATTAAAGAGCAACACCAGTCACATACATCATTGTCTAGAAACTTGATATCAACTAGAAATCATCTCCCAGCCTGTTTATGACTTATACACAGAACTCTATCTCAATGAAATATCTTACAATCCACGATTAACCAACATTTACAATGTATTTTTGAAGAGGTCTTATATCTGAAAGAGTGGTTGTAGAGGTAGATAGAACCTTAAATGAAACATTAAAACAGAGGAAGAAGAGTGCTTGAAGCCCATTCTATTTTAATATCTCGTATTGACTTTTAGTACTCTTTGGATGAACTAGGGGTCTTCGACATGCTGATAATTACTTCAGAAGTATGTTCCTTGATGTACTTTCCTGGCTGTAGTACTATGTTTGTACTCTGGGACAAGTAAGGCAGATAAATGATTTTTAGGCCTTCCATACTTTGTAACTAATGCTCTGGCAATATTAGGACTTCTTTCAGGGTGATGATCTTCTCAGGAACTCGATGGAGAATAAAAAATACCATGGGATCTTGTCCTTTATTGGGAAAGAAAATTCTACTGATTTGAAACACTGATATGGCTTGTTTCATGTGCTTTAGGCCTTATTAGCCTTCTGGATCATTTTTAAGGTCTTCAATATTTATCTTCATCATTTAAACACTGGATTACAACATTTAATCTTCAATAATGGGCTTTTAATCCCTTAAAAATGTCACTGATACTCTTGGTCACTTCTCTTCTTTCTTTTCTGTGGATACACAGGTTTTAATGGTGCTGGAAGGTTTGGAACAGAGTTTAACACTTGATCTCTACTGAAAATCACGTCTAAACCTTCTCAATCACCTTCCCTGCAATCTTTGGCTCTGAAAATATCTTCCTATAATCTATTTTTCTCTGTTTGTGATAGTGAGACAGAGAATGATTTTTACCATCTGTAACCCTGCAAAAACATGATAAAAATGTTAATAAATCAATGGGGGTGGAGGAGGATTTCTCTAGAGGGTCGAGGAAACGGTGTTGCAGGAATGGAAATGGTGGAAGCAATAGAAAATCGGTTGAAAATCGCTGCGGAATGGAATAAAACTGGCCTGGTGAAATTCTGGTGCGAGGACGGTTCTGGACCATTGGATTATATTAGACAGTGGCGATCAATGGTCGAGATTCACCGGAAAAGTTTTTTTATAAGGTTAGGCGGAAGAAAATAACTTTTAGTGTAAAACACGAAAGTTTAATGTTTGGGTGAATTAAAAAGGAGAAAGACTAAAATGAATGAAATCGGGGCATTTGATGGTGGGACTGGTAGGGTGGAGGCAGATTAAACGTGGACCATTGGATCACTAGAGGAGATCAATGGCGGAGATCTTCCAATGAAGTCTTTGGAAGGTATGACGGAAGAAATATGGATGAAGACGCGATATGATATGAACCGTCTGATTAAAGCAATCGATGGTCAGGATTGAAGTAGAACTATATTGGGGGGTGGTTTTTAGATGGAAATTGCTGGTTTCACGCAGCTCCAAAGCGGTTTGAAAATTTTCCCGAAAAAACGCGATATACCTCGCTACTTGACATGTGTCCTCCCAAAAACGATTTCATCGCGTAAATTTGGAACATTAAACCTCAGACGCAGAAATCATGCGATATGCATTCTCATCTATTGCATGAAAGGTGGAGAGATCTGACGGTGGGCATGAGAGCGTGATATGGAAAGGTGCACGGGCGATAACGTGGTAAGGGCTAACGGCGGATTAAATCATGACCGTTGGATCTGTAGAATGGATGGCGGAGATTTAATCACATCGGAGAAAGGTAGGGGACCAAAACTCCATGGTTCTTTGAGTTTGCGATTTAGAGCGGACCATCGAATCATTTGAAAGATCAACGGTGGAGATCTGATCAGAGGGGAAATGATGGAGGGCACAGGGGTGGAGCGCGATTCAATCTGGGCCGTTGGTTCTACAGATCCAACGGTCAGGATTTAATCCGTCGTTAGCCCTTACCACCTTATCGCCCATGCACCTTTCCATATCGCGCTCTCATCCCCACCGTTAGATCTCTCCACCTTTCCTCCAACGGCTGAGAAAGCATATCGCATGATTTCAGCGTCCGAGGTTTAATGTTCCAAATTTACGTGATGAAAGTGGTTTTGGGAGGACATGTGTCAGGCAGAGAGGTATATCATGTTTTTTTGGGAAAATTTTCAAACTACTTTGGAGTTGCGCAAAACTAGCAGTTTCCATCTAAACCCCCCCCCGCCCCCCCCCAGATATAGTCCTACTTCAATCTTGACCGTTGATTGCTTCAATCGGACGGTTCATATCATATTGCATCTTCTTCCATATTTCTTCCATCAGACCTTCCAAAGACTTCATCGGAATATCTCCGTTGTTGATCTCCTCTAGTGATCCAACATTCCACGTTCAATCTCCCTCCGCCCTGCCGGTCCCACCATCAAATGCCCCGATTTCATTCATTTTAGCCTTTCTCCTTTGTAATTCACCCAAACATTAAACTTTCGTGTTTTACACTAAAAGTTATTTTCTTCCGCCTAACCTTCTAAAACAACTTTGCCAGTGAATCTCGACCATTGATCGCCATTGTCTAATCTAATCCAATGGTTTAGAACTGTCCTCGCACCAGACTTTCACCAGGCCAGTTTTCTTCCATTCCGTAGAGATTTTCAGCCGATTTTCCACTGCTTCCACCATTTCCATTGCTACGACACCATTTCCTCAACCCTCAATAGCAATCCTCCTCCACCCCCATTGATTTCTTAACATGTTTATCGTGTTTTTGCAGGGTTACAGACGATAAAGATCATTCTCTGTCTCACTATCACAGACAAACAAAAATAGAGCACAGGAAGATATTTTTAGAGCTAGAGATCGCAGAGGAAGGTGCCTGAGAAGGTTTAAATGTGATTTTCAGTAAATATCAAGTTATTAACTCTGTTCCAAACCTTCCGGTGCCATTAAAACCTGTGTATCCACAAACAAGACAGAGGAGAAGCAGCAAAGAGTATCAGTGACAGTTTAAAGAGATTAAAAGCCCATTATTGAAGATTAAATGCTTTAATCCAATGTTTAGAGGACGAATATACAGATTGAAGACCTTATGAATGATCTAGAAGGCCTAATAAGGCCTAAAGCACATGAAACAAGCCACATCAGTGTTTCACATCAACAGAATGTTCTTTCCCAAGAAAGGACAATCTCCCATAGTGTTTTTTATTCTACACCGAGTTCCTAAGAAGATCACCACCCTGACAGAAGTCCTAAGATTGCCAGAGCATTAGTTACAAAGTATGGAAGGCTTGAAATTCATCTATCTTCCTTACTTGTCTCGGTGTACAAACAGAGTACAAACTACCAGAGAGTACTTCAAGAACATACCTTTGGAGTTATTTTCAGCCTGTGAAAGACTACTAATTCACCCAAAGAGTACTGAAAGTCAATACGGGTTATTAAAATAGAATGGGCCTCAAGCACTCTTCTTCCTCTATTTAAATGTTTCATTTAAAGTTCTATCTACCTCTACAGCCACTCTTTCAGCTATAAGAACTCTTTAGAAATACATTGTAAATGTTGGTTAACCGTGGATTGTAAGTTGTTTCATTGAGATAGAGTTTTGTGTATAAGTTGTAAAATAGGCTAGGAGATGATTTCTAGTTGATATCAAGTTGCTGGAAAATGATGTATGTGACTGGTGTTGCTCTTTAATATGACAAGCAATGTTCATTGGATCCTGATCTAAATCAGCGGTGAAGTGTTCTATCTGTATTGTTTTCCCTCTGTTATGCATCACATTTCATTTCTCTGATAAGAATCAGTAATCTTGCTTAGGATTTACTGTTGTAAAGTACCCTAATGCTAGCTGCTCTTCTTATCTTTGATGTTTTTTGCTAAATGTGTAATCTAAGAACAAATTCAAGATAATTTAACTAGTATAGTAGTTGGTTTTATCCATGCTTGCTGATGTATGAATTTAGAGTCTGTTGTTAGATGTTCTTGTCTGGTTTTAACTGAAAGAATTGGGAAACTGGGAGACTCAGAGTTAGTTCTGCCTCACTAGGGTCCTTTTCCAACTTTTTTCCTTTCTAAGATCCCTTAAGTTGAACGTCGAAAGCAGAGAAGGTTTAAATTCTTTCTCTGATCTTAGGCTTCACTTTGTGTCCACCTTGAATTTTTTCTATCATCTGAAGAGTTAGCCTCATTAGGAATTTGATCATAGACGGTTAAGGCATGTCCTATCCCTAGATTTGCTCCTAAGTGGTCACCTTGGAAGGTTTCCTTGTCATTCACCTCCATTTCCTATCATTTCATCCCATACTATCATATTTAAAGATCCTCTGACTTAGATGAATAGCCCACTTGAAAGCCTTGGATATTGAATTGCAAGTAATCCCTTTTATGACCCCATTGCCCAATGGACTTGTGTTCTCTTTGAGTTATCTCCTTATTGCCAAAATCCTTCTTTAATCACTTTTTTGCCTTATATTGAACCCTTCTTTCATGTTTCCCAACCAAACAAACAAAAAAAAACAACAACCCTTGTGCCCTATAACTAGCCTAATACCTTAAATTGAACCTCAAAGATATATATTTCTTTGCCATTTATAGAGAGATTCCTCTCTGGATCCAGGAGGTCTAGATCCTGAGATCCCAAAGTGGTTTGATGTTGTCTTATCATTTGGTATTGCCAAATCTGCCAAATTATAGGAACC